>JZKD02S0951126.1:155642-167433 GCA_000966675.3 Picea glauca
TTTATTATTAATATTTTTTTTAAATGTCATGTGCCAACTCCACCTCAAACATTGAAAGAATTAAACATTTTCCTCATACTCATATCTAGAAAACACCTATTCCAAAAGCATTTATTGATGGAATAAGAATTGTTGTTCTAGAATTGTGTCCAAATACAAACCTGCCACTTGGATGAAATATTTATTGCAATTGYATTGGAAGGAGTGAAGGYTGTAATAAGACTTTAAAGTCTTTGGCCAATAAGATATGAGATAAATCACATTTAAAATTTAACTGAAAATATTATTTATCAAAACTTTGATAAAACTTTGGTAAAATGGATACATATTTTATGGTCAACCATTGATTAATAGTTAGTCAACACTAACTCAATGCTATATACCATGCCTATCGACAGGTATAATAAGATATTTTAAAAAATATATAAGTTTTCAAAATAAGTTTTAATTTATTTATTATTAGGATTGTGGTTTTAAAGGTATCATACACCAATTTGGTATATGACTTGGTTGTGACTTTAAAATTATATTATTATTATTTATAATATTTGGTGACATTTTTTTTTAGAAATAAGTTTGAGTGGGCCTAATAATTAAGAACATGTGTTTCCTCTTAAGAGGTCACAATTTCAAATCCAGAGAGGGATAGGGTATGTATACCTCTGTAGACTTTACTAGTCAAATCACTGAGTGGAGGGAATCCCTTGTCCTAGAAACAAGAGAATCTCTTACACCAATTTGATGTCTAACTTAATCATAACCTTAAAAATATATATTTATTTTTTTAAATCATTATCATAATTTTTTTTAATTAAAATACAAAATCTAAAAATGTAATAATAATAATTTTCAACTACATTAATAATGGCATTCATTCTCATCGATTATAATAATAATGATTATAAGGAGTTTAAAATATCATATTAATGATTTAACTAATAGCAATATGGGTAAGAAATGCACTCTCATATTCAATATAAACATTTAATAGGAAGATTATAAAATAAGCATTTGCCATCAGCTTTATTTGATTATGCAATGACAAAATGTGTCATTTGTAATTGACTATGCAATGACAAAATGACTAATCAAATATAATGATCGAATAATAATATAATTGATCATGATCATGATCATGTTATGTGCTAGTCAACCCTTAAAAAATATTGTGATTCTCGCTTATTGTGCTTTTCGATTACTCCATTATCCCTTCTTTTGAGTGCGGTACACAACAACTAAGCTTGTATCTTCATCTTTCTATAACCCAATGTTTAATTTTACCAACTTTATACCTTTCTAAAAACTTTAATAACTTCAATGGGTCTAATCACTAAACCAACTTGATTTGGTTACATATATGCATACTTGATCTTAGTAATGTGATCCATGTTTAGCTTGTTCCTTCCTCTCTCAAATCAATGACGACTTGTGTTTCGGTCCAACTACATAAATGTGTTCTCAGTAGTTTTGGAGGTGGAGGTTTAAGACACAAATATAATTGGATAGAAGACCTTTCTAGATGAAGGTAAATAGTCATAGAGTGTGGGTAAAAGGATTGAGAATGGCCATCTTGAGTTTTTTACTTCATTGTTAGTTACTAATAAGAGTTACTAATAAGGTAAAATATTATTTAAAATTATTTAAAATAAATAAATATGGGTTTTTTAGTTCATTGTTAATTAGTAATCATTAAGATAAAATATTATTTAAATTTATTTTTTTAATGTAAATATTGAATTCCCAAATTCCAACCTACACTTGTAATTAATCAACACATCATACTAGTGGAAGTAATTCAACTTATGTAAGACTCGGCTATTAACTAATTCTCATACAATCAAGAATGTGTCATTAACTGCGACTGCGAGTAATTCTATTTTGGACATCATGTTGTTTTGGGATTGTGAAAAAACAATAATTTTAGTTGCTACCACAACACCACCATGAAACATTTTTATGCTTGATACTTGGATTTTTTTGTTGGCTTGGATCCTAGCCTTTCACTTTCTTTGCACACCACGTCGCTTACTACATCAGATTTCTACTCACCCTAAATCTCTCTATGACTATGAAAGTTAGGAATTCTAATGTATATCTACAATGCACCAACTAAAACTCAATTCAAAGCATTGAAAATATTGCATTCATATATTGAAATGGGATTATAGATAATATGAAGATGGTTATTATGTCCACCATTGATGGTGTCCTCAACATGAAATTTCATGTGGTATTGCATGTGAGTAAAGTTGGTAACCAAGAGCATAAAAATGCACATGATGCGAGAAGCTAATAGCATATGTTATGAGCAAAGAACTGGATATATCTACATTTGTAGAGGAGTGGGACACCTCTACATTCACCAAAGGGTGGGAAATGAATCACATGAAGAGGCTAGGAAGAGAGAAGCCCATATGTTTAGATCACATCCCAAGTTGAATAAAATTAAGAAATCTATGGTGGGTATACATATCTTGGCCAAGAGACTTGTGCAAATCCAAGAAAAGAGCATCAACCAATGTCTTCTTGATACTATGTGAAAAGGGTCAAATAAATGCTTTCCTAGAGGCAATCAGAATTATGTGCCCTACCACAACATATATATAATATTGGAAAGGTCATGATTACTTTTATGAAGATGATGAATTGATTGAATTCAATTCATTATTTTCCTTTAGGTAGACTTGCATACTTGATTCAATTGGGTTTGCTTGGGGCGGAAATTATCCCCCATAGACCATAGATAAAAAAAATGTACAACAACAATTTTGTGATCAAGTTCCCATCACTAGAGGAGCCCATAAACAAAATACAAGTTTTAATTTTGGTATGGAACATGAGAGTGTGCATCCCAAGAAGGATGCCTCACCAATAGTGCACCTCCCTTGAGGTTGCCTTTCCAAATTCACAACATAATTCATGAATAGTTTGTTGCATCTTTCAGCCTTCAAGTTACATGCATATGCATTATTTATCATGTCTTTTGATGAAGGAGCATCAAATGAAATCTTGAATCCTGACCCTAGGAGTGTCAAAACATTCAATAAAGGGGGTTGGTTCCCTTCATTGTAATAGATAGGTCGAGAGACCTCTAGAAGATGTTTAGATTGAATTTGTTGTATTAGATGTAATTATGTTGATTTTTAGAGCAAAGTGAGCAATTCTAGGGTTTGTTGAGATTTGGCCAGGGTATGGTTGTTATATTCATATGAGGGCTCATTTGAGCCATATCATTATGTAATTTGTGAGATTGCAAAGGGGTGTGAGTTGGAGAGTGTGACATTGTGTGTGTATTGATTTCATAGAACTCTAAGACAATTCATCATGAGTTCTGGTATTGAATTAATAAAAGGGTTTGAGTTCATATGTGGTGTTATATGTCTCTTAGTTCAATTCTGATTTCGATCCCCTTTCTCCAGCAATCAGTTAAAGGAACCTGTAAGTTATATTATCCATTTGATAATGAGTTTACAGAGTAATTTGTATGTTACAGGTTCGACAACCCTCGACCATTAGATCCAAACCTGAGGAGAAATTAGAACGCTAGATCATGCTCCAACACGCGTAGAAAAATTATCAAGGTTGATCTATGATCGTTGATCATATTTAGATAAACGATACTCATTCTTCATTGACTGGGTGGATGAATCAAAACTAGCACCATTGATCATGATCAAGATAAGATCTATAACACAAAATTGAAGTTGATTGATCATTAATTTTCCGGAGGTTACGCGATTTAGATCTAGACCATTAGTTGATTTGGTGATGTGTCATTGTAGGATTAACATGCATAGTGGACAAGTTGCTAACTTGCCACCATGTTGAAATGCACAAACCATTGATCTCAATGGTTGATTAAAACACAATCGTCGGATCGTCCTCTTCATTGGATGACTATTTGGGCCTTTGATCGTGACAATTTCGAAATGCATACAACCAATATTGAGTGTGGGCTTAGACCAGGATCACAACGATCTTACTTTTAGACCACAGACCCAACCCTCGTTCTTATTGACACTAGAAGGGCGACAAAGCTTCTTTGAATAGAGGAAACCATTGAAACATTGGTCCAATTAGGCTATCAAGTGGTATCAAATCTAGCTAAGTATTGTCTTCATAAACCATGCCTCCTAGACAAGGTAGGCCACCATTGGGAGCAGTCGCAGAGTTGTGTCATTGCAGAATGAACTAAGGAGAGTTCAAGCTTGGATGGAATCCATGGAAGAAACTCATATGAGATAACCCAACACAAGAGATGTCAGTGAGGTTGAAGACACAATCTCTAGTGAAGAAGAAGAAGCCCCAGGATGTGAGACAACTAAAGAAGAATTTTTGAGATTGGTTACAAAGGTAGGAGCCACACCTAAAATGGAAGTTCCAATGTATGAAGGGGACTTAAATGTTGAGGAATTGTTTGATTGGATCAATGTAATGGACAAGTATTTTGATTATGAGGATGTAGATGAAGAGAATAAAGTCAAGCATCTTGTAACTAGGTTGAAAGGACATGTAGCCTTATGGTAGGATGAGTTACAAGCTTATAGAAGAAGAAAAGGTAAAAACAAAATTAAGAGTTGGGATGGAATGGTAGCCAAATTCAATTCCAAGTTTATTCCAAAGGACTATCAGTTGAACTTTTTTAGAAAATTGCAGAATTTGAGACAAAAGGGTATGCCAGTGAAGGAGTACACTGAGGAGTTCTACAAATTGAACATCTGAGCAGGTCATGTAGAAGATGATGCCGAGAAAGTTTTCAGGTATATAAATGGGATAAGGTATGAAATCCAAGATGAAATCAGTCTCCTTACCATGAGAATAGTAGAGGATTCTTATCAAGTAGCTCTTAAAGAAGAGGAGAAATTAGCTAGAAAGAAGAGCCAAAGAATCGGAGGAAGGCGGTCAAATAGAGAAAAAGGATCATCCAGGGGAAGATTTGAAAATACAAAAGAAGAATTAGGTAGCTCTAGTAGTCAATCACCCAGAGTTGGAGAGTCCATAGGAGGAAGTTAATTCTCAAGAGGTATAGGTAGATGAAGAAATATCAAGTGTTATATATGTGGAAATATGGGGCATATGTCTTGGGATTGTCCTGAAAATAAAGAAACAAATTCAAGGGGAACTCACATTGCAGAAGCTCAATAAAAGGCAGTAGAAAAAGAAGTAAAATAAGAGACTCTTGAAGGAGAATAACTTATGCTAAGGAGAATTCTGATTAAATAAGAGAAGGAAACTCATGAACCTACATAGAGAAAGAATTTGTTTAGGATCACATGCAAATCAAAGGGAAAGGTATGCAATATATTCATTGACAGTGGAAGTACTAATAATTTAATCTCTACAGAAGTGGTGGAGAAATTAAGACTACAAAAGGTGCCAAATCCTACTCCATATAGGGTTTCTTGGTTGAAAAAGGGCCATCAAATTTTGGTAAGTGAATAATGCAAAGTAGAATTTCAAATTGGTATTTATAAGGATGAAATTTTGTGTGATGTTATGCCCATGCATGTTTTTCATGTCTTGTTGGGAATACCTTTGAAATATGACAAGAAAGAAATACATGATGGGAGAAAGAACACATACACTCTTGAAAAGAATGGACATAAACATGTATTGATACCACTGAAAGATGAAGGAACTAAGGATGAAGTTGGTCCAAGTGTATTTCTCATGAGTGGAAGGGATCTCTTGAAGGAAGTCAAAAAGGAAGAAGAGGTACAATTTGTTGTTGTTGGTAAGCCAAGAGTAATTCTCACTAGCACTACTATAAATTATCTACATGTTGAAGTACAAAAGTTGTTAGATGAGTTTATTGACATAGTAGTTGATGAATTACCAAATAGTTTATCTACTATCATAATTATTAGTCATCATATTGATATGATTCCATGAGCTAGTTTGCCAAATAAAGTTGCATACAGGTTGACACCAAAAGAAAATGAAGAAATCATAATATAGGTTCAAGAGATGTTAGAAAAAAGGTTGATCGGGGAGAGATTGAGTTCTTATGTAGTTCCCATGGTGTTGATCCCAATGAAGGACGGTGGTTGGAGGATGTATACAGACTCCAGAGAAATCAACAAGATAACAATTGGTTATAGATTTCCCTTACCTAGAATGGATGATTTGATGGATTGTTTAAGTGGAGAAAATTATTTTTCAAAGATAGATTTGAAGAGTGGTTATCACAAGATAAGGATGAGAGAAGGAGATGAGTGGAATACAACCTTCAATACAAATGAGGGATTGTATGAATGGCTTGTCATGCCTTTTGTCTTGACAAATTCTTCAATTAAATTCATGATATTAATGAATGAGGTACTCAAAGACTTCATTAGTAAGTTTATGATTTCTTATTTGAATGATATCCTTGTTTATAGTAGGACTGAAGAAGAGTGTTTGAGGTGTTTGAAATTGGTGTTGAAAAGGTTGCAGCGGGATAAACTTTTAATAAACTTGAAGAATTGTTCCTTCATGAAGACATAATTGATGTACTTGGGAATGGTGATTTCTCAAGAAGGATTGTAGATGGATCCAGAAAAGGTAATATCTATAAGGGAATGACCTCCAAAAAAAATTTACGAGGTAAGGAGCTTTCATGGGTTGGAAAGTTTATATAGGAAATTGATCAGAAATTTCAGTGGTATTTGTGCTCCTATAGTGGATAATATAAGGAAGGAACATCAATATTTAAGTGGAAAAAGGAAGTTGAAAAGGGATTCAAATTGTTAAAGGAGAAGATTACAGAACAACCTATTTTAGTTTTACCATATTTTCAAATACCTTTTCAAGTTAGATGTGATGCAAGTGGGGTAGCAATTAGTGTTTTCCTAATCCAAGAAGATAAACATGTTGCTTATTTCAATGAGAAGTTGAATGATGCCAATAAGAAATATTCAACTTATGACAAATAATTGTATGCTGTGATACATGATTTGAAGAAATGGAGGCATTACCTTATGCCTAGGGAATTCATCTTGTACACTGACAACCATGCTTTGCAGTTCATAACCAAGTAGGAGAAAGGAGAAATTGAATCAAAAGCATGCCAAATGGGTAGAATTCATGCATAATTTCATTTTTTTTATTAAACATATTAGTCGAAATGATAACAAGGTTGCGGATGCTATGAGTAGGAGGTGTTTAATTTTGTAGGAATTTCAAGTAAGCACATTAGGATTTGAACATCTCAAAGAAATGTACTGAGAAGATCCATACTTTAAAGAAACCTATGAGGCATGTGAAAATCCAGTGACGATAGATAGGATTTCTTGGTTAGAATACATGATAAAAGAGGGATTGTTGTTCAAAGGAAGTCAACTGTGTGTTCCAAGGTGTTCAATGAGGGACAACCTACTGAAGGAAAAACATAGTGGAGGACTAGTTGGTCATTTTGGTAATGAAAAGATGTTTTCTCAATTGAATTATTCTTATTTTTGGTCGGGTATGAGGTCTGATGTACATAATTTTGTCAATATATGCATAATTTCTAGGTATGCCAAAGGGAAGCAATACAATACATTATTTTATCAGCCATTACCTATACCAGGCAGACCATGGGATGTCGTAAGCATGGACTTTGTTTTAGGTTTTCCTAGAACACAAAGAGGAAGTGATTCAATATTTGTAGTTGTTGATAGGTTTTATAAGATGACACACTTTATACCCTATTATAAAAATAGTGATGCAACACACATAGAAAAATTGTTCATTAAAGAGATTGTGAGGTTGCATGGATTTCCCAGAAGTATAGTTCAAATAGAGACAGTAAATTCATTGGAAATTTATGGAGAACCTTGTGGAGGAAGCTTGGCACAACCTTACTATTTATTTCATCATATCACGCTCAGACTAATGGACAGATTGAAGTAGTGAACATAAGTTTGGGTAATTTTCTGAGAAGTTTAGTTAGTGAGCATAAAAACCAATGGGATCAAGTTTTTCCATAAGATAATTTTTCTTATAATGACTCACCCAACATGAGTACATGTAAGAGTCCATTTCAAATAGTGTATGGAATGCATCCAAGAGGTATTTTTTATATTAGAGATTTGGGCAAGGTAGAAGTAAGAAGTGAAAATACTGGAGATTTTTTAGAAGACATGTAAAGTTTGCAGGAACAAGTAAAGGAACAACTACAAGGAATAAATCAAAGATACAAGTAGAGGGCAGATCAAAAAAGAAGGGAAGTTAATTTTGATATTGGAGACCAAGCATTGGCACACCTAAGGAAGGAGAGATTCTCAAGGGGAGAATATAACAATTTGAAGTTAAAAAAAATAGGACCATGTTAAGTAGCAAAGTTTTGAATACAAAATACACTAGAATAGATCCAAGAAGAATATATGAAAACCACACTTTAATAGAAGAAAACCCTTGAGGTAGGGAAAAACCATACAATGGATCCTATTATGGAAGGGATCCTCTCCTGTTCACTTGCCTCTTCGAGGGGGAAAAATCCTAATGAGCTTCAACTCCAAATACAATACTTCTCTTCATACTCATTACATTTCTTGAACCCCTTTATATAGTGCTACCAACCACCTAACAACATTCTAAAGGAAGAACCTTCTAAAAATTCCTCTTACATTTATTATATCTAACTACCATAATGGGCCTTATTTAATACTATAGTGGACATAGTACCTTACATTGAATGGCCTCTACTATAATAACTATGGTACCTTCGGGGCCCCCACTACCTCTCCATCTACCTAACATTCCATCCCCCTTATGAAAGCATTGTCCTCAACTCTTTCTATAAGGGTGTATAGGGTCCCATGGATAAATGTGGACCATAGTTCTGAAGTAGACTAGAGAACCAGGATCCCATGTAGGAATGCAAGCCACCATGTTGAAGTATTCCAACTGCCACTGTAAACCGAGATCCCATGTCCAAGTGCTCATGTGAATGCCACACAGAAGATATCAAAACTTAATAACCAAATGAAAATGATGTTCCAAAGATCGACATGTGTCATGTGGATCCAAATAAGAAGATCCATCCACATAGTGGGAAAGGGTTGTAACTGAATCTTAAAGGAATAATACCACTATAGAATATGCAGGATGTAAATTGATAATCATTAGTGGCTCCTGATTTGTCACATTGATGTTCTCTACAGAAGGTGGAGTAGAGTCATCGAATAAAATATTAAAGTGGTTTTCATCCCAGAAATGACAACTATCCATATACCAATCATCACAATTGACCTCAAAATCATACCAAACATATCCTTCTTGAGTATATGAATCCCTGATGTCATCCATAAGATATCTCTCATGTATGCTAGTCAAGTACCTTTGAACATTGTGACAACTATCCCTAATAATTCGTTGCTCATGAAAATGTTGCTCAATGGATTCAATCTTCTGTAGAATTCCCATGAGGAGTTGAGATCCAATATCCATTGGAAACACAATATATAATATATCAAAAGAAACATCTTAAAAAATTTTATCCAATGATGCTGATCTGATAGAAATCTGAACACGCTATGAAAAGTTATGAACTTTGCAATACCGTTATCGTCACGAAAAACCCTAAAAAATGGTTGATTTTAAATCGACGATATCTTCACTTCCGGAGCTCCGATTTAGGTGATTGTTTTTTGAAATAAGATGTTTTTGAAATAAGATGTTTTTGAAATAGGAACTCAGATTTGTATTTTGTTTTAGTAAATTCGGCATCTAGATGCTACATAAATAAATAAATAAATTGCACCGTCGTCCGCGGAAAAAACCCTAAAAATTTGCAGATTTTAAAATGTCAATATCTTGACTTCCTGGACTCTGTTTAGGATGATATTGTTTTAAAATTGGATGATTTTTTTAGATGAAATCAGATATACAACCCGTTTCTACCAATGTTTCACAAAAATATACAGAAATTGTATAGAATTTCACGACCCTCTTTTTCTACTCCAAACAAATATGTCAAAAAAAAAAACATTTCCCACACTTCTTGCCAAGGAAAGTGCTTTGATACCACTTGTTAAATACCAAACTTATGAATAAAAATACACTATAATAGATCTAAGAAGAATGTATGAAAACCACACTTTATTATAATAAAACCCTTGAGGTAGGGAAACATCATACAATGGATCCTATTATGGAAGGGATCTTCTCCTGTTCACTTGCCTCTTCGAGGGGGAAACCTCCAAAAGAGATTCAGCTCCAAATACAACACTTCTCTTAATACTCATTACATTGCTTAAACCCCTTTATATAGTGCTACCAACCACCTAAGAACATTCTAAAGGAAGAACCTTCTAGAAGCATAACCTTCTAAGAAGTCCTCTTACATTTATTATATCTAACTACCACAGTGGGCCTTGTTTAATACTATTGTGTACCTAGTCCACCTTACATTGAATGGCCTCTACTATTATAACTATGGGCCCTTCGGTGCCCCCCACTAACTCTCTAGATACCTAACAGAACCTGTAATATCTTGAGCAAGTTTTCAAGTAATTCTTACAAAATAGAGTTACCACTAGATATTGGAATATATCCAATATTCAATGTTGCAAATATGTATCCTTACTAAGAATATGGAGTGGAATATGGAGATGATAGTGTCATTGTTCAATGGATGAAACATCTACCTACAAAAAATAATATGCAGATGGAGAGGATTCTTGACCAAAAGATTTCTAAGAAGACTAGAAGAAAGGAATATTATGAATATTTGGTCAAGTGGAAATATCTTCCTGAAGAAGATGCAACTTGGATGAGTGTTGTAGAAATATAGAAGAATGGAAGAAATATTGAATACCTCATGGACAAGAATCCATCAACAATCATCTTCTAAGGGAGTTTTATGTAGGAGCATCAAATGAAATCTTGAATCCTGACCCTAGGAGGGTCAAAACATTTACTAAAGGGGGTTGGTTCCCTTAAGTTTAATTTTTCATTGTAACAGATAGGTCAAGAGACCTCTAAAAGATGTTTAGATTGAATTTTTTGTATTAGGTGTAATGTTTTTGTTGATTTTTAGAACAACGTGAGTAATTTTAGGGTTTGTTGAGATTTGACCAGGTATGGTTGTTAGATTCGTACGAGAGGTCATTTGAAACATATCATTATGTAATTTGTGAGATTGCAAAGGGGTGTGAGTTGGAGAGTGTGAGGTTGTGTGTGTATTTATTTCAGAGAACTCTAAGACAATTCATCCTAAGTTATGGTATTGAATTAATAAAAGGGGTTGAGTTCATCTATGGTGTTATATGTCTCTTAGTTCAATTCTAATTTTGATCCCTTTTCTCCGGCAATTAGTTAAAGTAAAATATAAGTTAGATTCTCCATTTGATAATGATTTTTCAAATTAATTTGTATGTTACAAGTTCGACAACCCTCGATCATTAGATCCAAAACTGAGGAGAAATTGAAACGTCAGATTGTGCTCCATCATGTGTAGACAAATTGTCTAGGTTGATCTATGATCGTTGATCATATTTAGATCAACAATCCTTGTTCTTCATTGACTGTGTGGATGAATCAAAACCAAAACTGTTGATCATGATTAGTATAAGATCCAACAACGAAGATCCATAGCGCAAATTAACGTTGCTCAATCGTTAATTTTATGGAGCTTACGCGCTTTAGATCTGGACATACAGTTTATTTGGTGACATGTCATTCTAGGATTAATGTGCACATTGGAAAATATACTAACTTGCCATCATGTTGAGATGAGTGGACCATTGATCTCAACGGTTGATTACAACAAAACCATCAGATCATCCTCTTCATTGGATGATTGTCTGGGCCTTTGATTGTGACAAGT
>JZKD02S0951126.1:167739-183956 GCA_000966675.3 Picea glauca
TACCATATCTATAGGACACTTGGAATGCGAAAGGAGGCGTATCAATGAAGATCAATGGAGGATGTATGCAATAAGTCAATCAGTGCCAGAACTTCTAAGTTCAAGGGGTTTTTGTCAACTAGCAAAGTCATGCATTAAATTGGATCTTCCATTCAATATTCATGAATCCCTCAATTCTCTGGTTTCTAGGGGCTTGCACTTGGTGAATAAATTGATCAGCCAAAATATATTTGTCATAGAAGAAGCAACCTCCACATTAGTGGCAATGATCTGATGGCTGAAAAATGGGTCTCATTGGAGGTTGAAGTAGTACCACACTACAATCATACCACACCACAATCACTTCATTTGGTGGGAATCCATGTTGTTGAGATTATGCTGCCACAGAAATTTGTTGTGGGAGAATTGTTTAGTTTTTCTGTCAGAAATTGGAAGATATATAAAGAGCATGTGACATTCCATTGTTGGAGTGGCTCAGTATACCTGATACATTTTCACCTCAGCTTGAGAAGTGACAACCTTGTGATGAGGTTCTAGAAACAAGATGATGAATGTAAATGGCATGCATATAAAGGAGAGGTAGTGTTGGTTGTGTGCAACCTGGTGAATGAAATTATTATTTAAGATGTGTGTATGATATTTTTGTAGAATATCAGTTGCCAAATATCTTGAACATATCACTGATGCTCTCTTTGTAGCTTGGAAACATTGATGAATTATCATCAAAGCATTGCAGTCACCTAAAGATGGTGGGTTTGATACTATGCAAAGTCACTACTTTCTCTGCACATGCTCAAGTTGGAGATGCTGCGGTTTTGACAACACTACCTAAAATTTGCACACAGACACATAGTGGCACTACCTAAATTTGCTACCTAAATTCTAGCAGAAAACGAATTGTGCAAAGTTATTTTACTAGTTTTGAGTCATTAACTTGAAACTTGTATTATGATCAAATGGGAAGGAAGTTTTGAAAATTGGAGGATATTTTTGTTCATCACATACCAAATAAAAGAAACCTCTCTCAGTGTTTTAAAATGTGCTATGTTATTATATTTATTTGATATAGAAGTGGTGCTACGGAACGTGCTACTTAAACTTTGTTTTAAGACTGCTGAACTGGAAAATTTTGACCAGTTGACTTCTAGGAGGATTTCCCAGGGAAATAAGATGAATTTTAAAAATCAAAAGGAGGTTATTGTCAATAACATACCCAGGAACATTAACCTCTTTCATTTTTCACACAGGTTTCATGGATTGGGAGATTCGAAAGAATCTTTGAGTCCCATGTTTTCCGTTTTCGTGTTTTCCTGTTCGAGACATGTTTTTGTGACACCTGTTGCGTCTAGCTAGATATGAATTTAACAAAACTAAGAGAGTTTTTTCTTCATAAAGATATTATCTACAAAAATTGTTCTCATATTTTACACAACTGTTGTATTTTGAGAATTACAAGTGGCATTTTGAAGCCTATTTTTCAGAATTTTGCCTCCTAAAAGCAGGAAATCAGTTAAAACATGTCATTCTTTGTTTGTAATTGTTTCTATTTTGGGAAAGGGGTTGGAGTTTGAATGGGTGAGATGTAAAATACCTATGGTGATATATATTTCATGGTACAAGAGTAGAATAGGTTCATATGGTTGAGCGGAGGCTCCCAGATTGTAATTTTCTTTGACTGGGTAAACTGTTCTCTGGTTATGTATTGGACCTGAGCATTTTTTATTAGTAGAAGTCAGTTTTTCTTTACATCATATTGTTACCTCTTATTCTGAAGTATTCATGATTAGAGGATCCACATGATTTTTCCATGGTTGTGTTATGATGAATGTTTGATTATAATGTTGTTGTGATGTTCTTCAATTTTCTTTAAACTTTGAATTCAAGAGGATCTTATATTTGAGTTTTTCTTTCTTGGGCTACTTGAAAACCTGATGTTAATAGAATACCTTTACACCTTCCTCACTAAGTCTTCCTCCTTTTCATTTTTATTCAAATTCACTGACTAAAGCTAATCAAGACCTCATTTTCTTGTGCATGATTAGCCTAGATTTCTAAGTTAAAGCCTTATTATTTTGAGTCTTGTCCATTTGACCTTTTAAGAAACTCATTTACATTTACAAATATTTCGATGTTACCAAGCTCACCTGATTACAGTCTAGGGTGACTTTTGGAGTGATAGCATAAATGGCTTCATTGTCGGGGACAGGTTTGAGAAGATTGAAGAGTTCCCTGGGAAGAATGACATAGATCCAGCTCTTGATGGTAGATAAGAGAGGGATACATAAAATTTACTGTAATCATCTACCTGGAAACTCCATGAAGATGAACCTATTGGAAGACTCCATTGTGCGAACAAGCTTGGACAGAAATGGAAGGCAGAGGCAAGTTTAGGTATCAAGTTCTGAATTTCTTTCTGGAACTTGTGCTCTTTATCCTTTATTCTTTCTTGAATTTCCTTGCACACATTAGGAGAATCATAATCTACTTTGTATACTCTAAATACCACTGGCCTGCTCTTGCATATTCCTTTTTCAAACAAGTATATTTACCCCCTTCCCATGTCATTTATGTTAAGGATATCCATCCACTTCAAACACCTAAAGAAAATGAGGTTCATAAACCCTTTTTTAATCAGTCTGAACCTTACGCTTCTCTCCCTTCTCCATATTTTAAAGTTGATTTATTACCTTCTACCTTTCCCTCTGTTGTTAATAACTAGCCTGTTGAAATTCAACATGCACCAAATGATTATTGTCCTTTTTCAAATAATAAAATTGATTCAGCTCAGGCTGCCAACTCCTCTGACCTTTACCAACAACCTTCTAGTGTTCAATAGCCCACTGACTTCCAATTTAAGGTTAGGGGAAAGTTGTTTGGACCTTTAAAGATGCCATCCTTTCTTCATCCTAGCCCTCCCAGATTTGTAGACTACCTACCCACTTTTTCTAGAAAAGATAACACTACAGGAGAAGATCATATGTCAGCCTTTCAAGACTTCATCGATAATCTAGAAATCTTGCATGAATATATTATCATGAGGATTTTCTCTAAATATTTGATTGGAGATGCTGCCTTGTGGTTCAAGAATATGGAAGTTTCTTCCATTGGTTCATGGGATGAACTATATGACACATTTTTAAAGTGTTGGGGTGAGAACAAGTCATTGGATCAGTACATGCATGAGTTCACTACTTTGAGAAGGGGAAAAAATAAAGTTCTATCTGTTTTTAATCGAAGGTTTTACAGCTTGTATTGCAGCCTGCCCCTGAAAATTAAACCTTTTGATATTGTTGCCATGGTGTATTACATAATGTCTCAATATTCTGACCTTTTTTTGTATCTTAGGGAAATAAAATCTACATCTTTATCACAGTTATTCATGGATGTTGTGGAAGTGAAGAAGAACCTCCGAGCTTGTGGTAGAATTCAAAGATAGCATCATGTCAGTTCTGAACATGAGGCAGATTTTGATTTGGTCCTCGAAGCATTTATCTTTGACAACCTTTCCCCTGAGGAAGTCACTGTCTCAAACATTGACCAAGAGTAACTTGTTGTTGACAAACACTTTGGTAATGAATACTTTTCTATTAGAGAGCATCCTGAAACAAGACATTCTAAATGTCAAGAGTCAAAGGTTTGTTATGGACAACCTATTTTTGATGGAAATACCAATGATGGTGATGAAAAGAATTTTTCTATGATTTGTTTGGAACCTCTTAGCACTATTCAGGTATATGATGATTATGATCCTAATCCTTGTAAATGCTATGGAGGCGTTGAAAGGGATTTTCATATAAATCTAATCTCTTATCCATCACCAACAAATGAACAACCCTGTCTTGATAAAAAACATGTGCATATGAAAACAATATGTTAGTATGGCTCATCTTTTAAGAAGGAAGGTAATGAATGTGAAACAGATTTGGAACAGCAGAAATCATATGAGCTTATTTCAGATTTGGATTTGAATTCTTCAACATTGGCAGAATATTCTAAAGACAGGTATGAATGTGAATTTTATGATTAGTTTTCATACCAAGTTGAGCCTATGGAAACCCATGATTTCATAAGAAATTATATGTTCTTAGCTGATCTTAATTCATATGATTTTAATATTATTTTATCATCGTCCCCTGAGCAACATTCCAATGAAGAAGTGGTAGTTTTTGATTATCATAATTTTCTCTCGAGAGAACCAGAAAGTAATCAGTCTTCTAGCATAGAGGAATTCATGGTTGAGCAGGTGTTTTCCTTGGATCAACATGTTTATGAGATTGGTTTCAAAGACCCAATGGCATCCTTCATGGAATCATACATTTCAGAGAACTTGAAATTTTTAGATTCCCTTAACTCACAAATGTTTCCTGGTGGTTATGGTTTCCTAAACAAGTTTTTATCACTGATGTTACATTTCAAACATCATTTATTGATAGGTGATATGGATGAGATTATTTCAGTTTAAAAATTGCTTGAATGGTTGTTATGGAAGGCATCATTTACCTAACCAATTGCAAAGATGGTTAGAGTAGATTAGGGTAGGAAATAATCTCGTTGCCCGAGAATTTCGTTTCTTCTAGTTTGCAGCAGAAATATCAGTCAGCTTGTATGAATGAAGGCTAGTTTTGAAGGTATGCAAAGATCAGTTGCACATGGAAGATGACTCCATACCCCAATGGTAAAGGCGACTGGAACTACTAGGTTCTTGGAAACCCCGTAGGGAGGTCTCCATCCCAATTGGAGCCAATGTTAGCACTCAATTTTTCCAATATATTTTGAGAGCGTCTTCAACATATTTATGTTGAAATTATCAAAATCCCTTTGAGAGTTTGCCAATGTCCAAACCTCAAATTCCCCAATCTGTCTTGACAAGTTCCTATTGATATCTTTGCCTAAGAAATCCTTTGTCTTCATCCTCTTGACTTGCAAATAAATGGTTAGAAATCCTTATTGGGGTCTGTCAAATCTTTATGATAAGTTTGTCATAAAAACACTTTTATTATTAAATATATATATATACAATGTTTTTCTAAACTATTTTGTAGTTTATGAATTATGTTTATTATATATATTTATTTAATAAAACAAAATCAAAAAGGGTGTGTGCGCTTAAGTGTCTTACTTCTAAATTCCCTCAAACCTAAGATTTATCACATATGCCAATTCTGAGTCATGTTTACATGTCATACCATACTACATGCTAGTTGTGCATTCAACTCAAAGTCAAGCCATAAATTAAGCCAACATTCCAGTTGTTTGGTGCTCATCGAAATTGCAAATGCATGATTTCCAAGATGCATGCGCAAGTGCCATGATGAGACATCAATGCAGTGTTGTTTAAAGATTCTACAGGTGTTGAAGAACTAAATGTATCCATGATATATATGATTATGTTCCCCATTTCTTGCCCATTCCACCATTTTCATACATGGATGTGCAGAGTGCAGTGCGTTGCCAAATCCCCTAGGTGTTGCGTTTTGTCCTGGGCACTGTAAATTTCCTGGGCACTACCTACTCTCCTGGGCATTGTGTATTCCACAGTGCGCTACCTAAATTCGCTACCGAATTTCTGGCAGAGACGAAGTTTGCGCAGAGATACACTAGAATGGTGCTACCTATTGGCACCTGGAATCAAGGAGTTCGAATTCATTACTCTTTTAGGTGGCTGATGATGTGGAGAATGGTTGAGATAGTAGTTGGAAGCATGATAACAATTTACCACCTCTATAGGACACTTGGCATGCAAAAGGATGTGTATCAATGAATATCAATGTAGGATGTATGCAATAAGTCAATCGGTGCCTAAACTTCAAAGTTCAAGGGGTTTTTGTTGACTAGCATAGTCATGCATTAAATTCGATCTACCATTTAGTATTCATGAATCCCTCAATTCTCTAGTTTCCAGGGGCTTGCACTTGGTGAATAAATTAATCGGCCAAAATATATTTTTCATAGCAGAAGAAACCTCCACATTAGTGGCAATGATGGTCTGATGGCTGAAAAATGGGTCTCATTGGAGATTGAAGTAGTACCACACCACAATCACTTCATTTGGTGGGAATCCATGTTGTTGAGATTATGATGCCATAGAAATATGTTGTGGGAGAATTTTTCAGTTTTTCTGTTAGAACTTGGAATATATATAAAGAGCATGTGAAATTCAATTGATGGAGTGGCTCAGTATACCTGATACATCTTCACCTCAGCTTGAGAAGTGACAGCCTTGTGATGAGGTTCTGGAAACAGAATGATGAATGTAAATGACATGCATATAAAGGAGAGGCAGTGATGGTTGTGTGCAACCTGGTGAATGATATTATTATTTAAGATATGTGTATCATGTTTTTGTAGAATATTAGTTGCCAAATCTCCTGAACATATCACTGATGCTCTCTTTGTAGCTTGGAAACATTGATGAATTCTCATCAAAGCATTGCAGTCACCTAAAGATGGTGGGTTTGATACTATGCAAAGTCACTACTTTCTTTTCACACGCTCAAGTTGGATATGCTTTGTTTTCGACAACGCTACCTAAAATTTGCACACAGACGCACAATGGTGCTACCTAAATTCTGGCAGAAAATAAATTGTGCAAAGTTATTTTACCAGTTTTGAGTCATTAACTTGAAACTTGTATTATGATCAAATGGGAAGGAAGTTTTGAAACTTGGAGGAGTTTTATGTTCATAACATAACAATTAACAAAAACCTGTCTCAGTTTTTTAAAATGTGCTATGGTCATAGAGTTATTTGACATAGAAGTGGTGTTACGGAACGTGTTGCTTAAACTATGTTTTAAGACTGTTGAATTTGCAAATTTTGACCATTTGAATTATAGGAGGATTTCTGAGGGAAATAAGATTTATTTTAAAAATCCAAAGGAGTTTATTTTCAATAACAGACCCAATAAAATTAACCTCTTTCATGTTTCACACAGGTGTCATGGATTGAGAGATTCGAAAGAATCTTTGAGCCCTATGTTTTTCGTTTTCGTGTTGTCCTGTTCGAGACATGTTTTGGTGACACCTATTGCAGCTATATGGAGATGAATTTAACAAAACTGAGAGAGTTTTTTCTTCAGAATGAGCTTATATACAAAAACCGTTCTTAGATTTTACACAGCTATTGTATTTTGAGAATTACAAGTGGCATTTGGAAGCCTATTTTTCATAATTTCGCCTCCTTAAAAGTAGGAAATTAGTTAAAATGTGTCATTCTTTGTTTGTAACTGTTTCTATTTTGGGAAAGGGGTTGGAGTTTGAATTGGTGAGCTGGAAAGGACCTATGGTGCTATATATTTTATGGTAGAAGAGTAGAATAGGTTCAGATGGTTTAGCGGAGGCTCCCAGATTGTAATTTTCTTTGACTGAGTAAACTGTTCTCTGGTTATGTACTAGACCTGAGAACTTTTTATTTGTAGAAGTCAGTTTTTCTTTACATCATCTTGTTACCTCTTATGTTGAAGTATTTATTATTGTAGGATCCACATGAATTTGTCATGGTTGTGCTATGATGAATGTTTGATTATAATGTTGTTGTGATGTTCTTCAGTTTGCTTTAAACTTTGAATTCAAGAGGATATTGTATTTGAGTTTTTCTTTCTTGGGCTGCTTGAAGACCTGATGTTAATAGCATAACTTTACACCTCCCTCACTAAGTGTTCCTCCTTTTCATTTCTATTCTAATTCACTAACTGAAGCTAATCATGACCTCATTTGCTTGTGCATGATTAGCCTAGATTTTTGAGTTAAAGCCTTATTATTCTGAGTCTTGTCCATTTGAAATTTTAAGAAACTCATTTACATTTACAAATATTTTGATGTTACCAAGCTCACCTGATTACAATCTAGGGTGACTTTTGGAGTGATAACATAATGAATTTGGGTAAAGTTAGTTAGAAGGTAACCCATTGAGGAAGCTACTTGGAGAGTATAAATAAGAGAGAAAGGGTATCCTATTAGCACCTATTGAGCACATTGAATATCTATTATTTTGTAAGGTTTATTGCAGGTACTTATTGATACATCTGAAGTTATGCAAGTTTGAGGTAGAAAGAAGGGTTGACGGAAAAAGTTTCGGAGTTGAAAAAATAATGAAAAAACCCTAGTTTTTGAGGTGTATGTGGGATGCAGTAGAAGAGGTCATGTACATATATAGGCTATCATTGAAATAGAGCACGCACATATGCAGGTTGAAGAAGAGGAGGTTGTGTATAGTTGGGAAAATCCATGAAATATTGAGTTGGTGAGGGTATCAGGTTCTTAGAGTATGAAATAAAGTTCCCAGGAAGGTCTACAGTGATCAGATACAAACTATCTATCTACAGGTTAAAAAGGTATGCCATATTCTTATGTGTAGTTGGATATTTTTGTCTACATGAGATATGGTTATGGGAGTTTGAGGATTTTCCATAGAGAGGTTGTTAGTTGTATGGAACTGTTGAGATCAATTCAAGCTTCCAAATTTTCCTCCCCTTTTCTATTTTCCTAACTTCTTGTTTTCCCTTTCTTTTCCCTCTTCTATACTTTCCCTTATTTCCCTTTTCCTTTCTTCCTTTCTTCTATCCATTTCTAGTTACAATACTTAGTCGCATTTCAAAAATCATTGGGTTCACGGGTAGGATGATTCACGGGTCTTCATCCCCATCCATTTTCCTATGGAACAAGTCTATGTAAATGCCTTACTATATTATACTTAGCCTTTTTTTTCAACATCAAGGGTTCATGGGGTCAAACTTTCATTCTCCAAGTTCCACGATCTCCACTTTGCACCCAAAATTCCATGATCCTCATTTCAACCAACAGACTCGTTGCAAGTCTTGAGTCCCTAAAATAATTTTGTTTCTCCTACATGCAATTCCAATCGACCTTTGTTCTACACTTGACTTATTTTTTATCATCCACAACCATGGGTTGGCAGGTTCTCAGGTTGGCAGGTTCATATAAAACCTCATATTCAAAACTAATCTCATCCTTCCCTGCCATTCTCGCATTTTTTCCAAATATGCATTGAATGTTGTTTAATGCTAACAAATAATTGTGCAGGCTTCGAAACGATTGTCATTAATGGAAAAATACTCGAGGAGACTATTCATTAAATTGTATTAATTCGCCATTTTCCAAAGAATTATATTATTGTCATCTCTCTGAAAGGATTTATTTCAAGTTATTATCCAGCTGAAAGAATACTTTTGTCAACCTATGGCAGAAACAACTAGACAACAATTATGTGGTGATACTCTAAATATTTTTGGTCATGAAGACCAGAACTTTTAGTGTTCCAAAGAATATTCATATTATTCCTCTCCTTCTGCATGAAAAGACGTAATATGGGCATCCGTAATTTCTCACGTAGGATGTGTTCCTGAGGTATTTGAATGTAAAGAGATTGTTTCATGGTGCATGGAGAAGTATGTGCCAAGCGAGAGGACTATACAACTCCAAGGTCGTTCTTTGGTTTCCCTTTCACCACAAGTATTTCACAGGATGTTGAAGCTCCCATATCCTATGCTTACCTTCAAAGGAGAAGACTGCAGATATTTCTTAAAGAGACATAACAATGGCCTTGACCTCTTGCTTGAATATTTGGAGAATCTTGTGTCTATTCCAGAAGACATAACCAGGATTCAGGTCGACTCTTTTAAAAACCCCTTTTGGTAAATCACTTGGTTGTTTACTAGGTTAACAGGTCAGGAAATCACTAATACCATTTATACCACAATTCTTTATATTTTATATTTTACAGTAAAAGAACAAGACTTCTTTGATTGGGGAAAATTGCTTTCTATCGAAATCGTGTCACAGTTAACGCACTACAAAAAGGATAAAAAATTCTTTATGGAATCATATATGATATTCTATATAGTGTATTGTTGTCAATTCCCAAAATTGACCATAAGTAAGAGGGTGAATTTTGAAACATATATGTTTACCTTCTGGTATCAGGCATTATGGATACATATGAACCCTTTATATTTTTATGAAGTCTATAATGATTTTGTTTCATTCTTCAAGAGGTTTTTGTTGGGACAGAATACTTCAAGGATATTTGACCAGGATAATAAATTTCTAGAGAAAAGAGGAATGATAAAAAAAATGGAGAATCAAAATGTCATAAGGATATTATGTTCCAAAGAAAATCCTTCTTTTCTCTCGTATCATGTATTTGATAAATTATTCATTACAGAGGTGGCAATCCAATTCAATTTCTGGATGCATTTTTTCCACGAAAAAAGGAAAAATAAATTCATCCCCTTTCCATGGAATATTGGAGATTTCATATTCAGAAAAATAAATAAAGTTGATGAACTTGCAAATCACTTCAACAATGTAAATCTAAAGTATGCTGAAAAAAATAAATGGGTTTGATCCTAACAAAATATTTATGGAACATATGCTTTCAGTAGGATTCAACAACTCATTCATCCATACTATCTTGAAAGAAGAAGAAGGTAACAACCAAAGTACCCCTATACACGAGGCCGATGACCTATAAACAATACTAAGCACTAATGATTTGTATAAGAAAAAAGGAAAAGGTCCCAGTGACCCAGCCTCTAGTTGTTACTCCCAAAACTACCACATCCCAGAGAAATGCTCCAATGGCTTACCCAATTAGGAATATTTCCAACAGTAGTTTAAGAAAAGGAGGAGAGAAGAATACCCCCCCTAAAAAAATCGAGAGCTCACATAAGCTCCCTATGAGAAAAAAGAGGAAGAATGTAATGCAAGAGGAAGAAGACAATCTCATTGAAAATGACATCAATAGCTTCTCTCTTGAAGACATGGAGCTCTAGGTAGATATTGAAACATTTTCCCCATAGTTGATTAGCCGAGAAATGTGTCCCAACAAAATTCATCATTAGAGATCGTTGCAAATGAGATCTTTAGTGAAGAAGAGTCATTTAATTTCCAAAGTTTTGTTTTTGATAAGAAATCTAAAAATTTGATTCTAAAATGAGGTGATCAAAAAAATAAGTAGGGAAAATCTCGCTTAGAGGTTTACCTGAAAGATATGCGGTCATCCCAAATCTCCAAAATTCATAGAGCAACTAGGGGTGCTCTTGATGATTCTATTGGTGGTCTGGAAACATAATATACTAAGTTAAAATAAAGGATCGGAGAATTGAAGGATGCCTTAATGCCTCTTCCAATCCTGGTCAATCCTTTGTCAATGGTCAAAACAACCACACCTGCTATTAAGTTGAAAGGAAATTCAAGCCTACTCACAACAGTCAAGAGGTATGTAGAAAAAAATGTTAAGAAGAGAATTTCATTAATAATATAGGCATGAGAGGTTTTGAAAAATATTGTTTCTTTTGACTCAAGGGCACATGCCATCCATGAATATCTGCAAGATGATCTAAACAACGAAGAAGATTTCTACATTGATGTTGTATTACCATTTGGAATTAAAGTCTCTAACATGAAAAAACTGAGAAGAAGAGAGGAGGATTTGCCTTCCCCAAGTCGAATAAAACAACTAAATGCTTGCTGGAAGGAAAATATTAAAAATTTGAATAACATTGCTCAAGCATGCAGTGAAGCCATACAGAAAAGAGAAGAATTGTTCAAGAGACTCACATAGATAGACCTAGTAGGAGGTACTAACGAGGTACAAGACCCTAAATTAATTCTCAACTCAATGTTTCTATCAAATAAACAAGTTGAGATATTTAAGGGATTATCAACTGAAAATTTTTATAGCATACTTGAATATAATGAAGAAGAAATATACAATTGGATAATGGATTATTCTCTGAAAAACCAAGATATTAAGGAAGCAGTACATAATATTTCTCTTGACTTAAGATAATTGGAAAGTGAGTTATTCAACATTAAAATACAACATGAAATAAACATCACACCAATGAAAAGTTATATTGAAGATTGGTTCAACAAGGAAATCAAAAAATTAACCAAAGAAGGGAAAGAAACAATTGAGACGGTTCTGTAACCGTCAATGAAGACAATAAAAGGACATCAAAAATCAAGTGAAGACATGAGAGACCATCATAGTAAGTTCATGATGATCATATTTTGTTGTCTTTATAAAATTTTCATCCAGCTAATCCGCTTCTTTGACTAGAAAGGTTTAACCGAAATATGATAACTTTTCCCCGTCTTATTTCTAGGTCTTTCTACTCTGCATCGCCCACCATTAACCTTCTACAAATTATTTATTGTTCATATTTTCTTTATGGTTTGGGGGATCCCCAATCCCAGTCCTAAGGAAAAACACATTTAAATTTCAAGTCTTTGTAACAAACTATGTATTTTTTCATAAATCCGAAGAGAACTTTTTCAAGATCAGTCTTGACTGTACTTTGTAACTTTGATTTTTGAGTATAAAGTATTTGAGATTGATCTATCATTATCTTTATTTGATCTCCCTATGTTTTACTCTATTAAAGTTCTCTTATGCATACACACCATCTTCTTTTATTTTCTGTGATAAAAAATATTTAGTTTAACTATGATGGATGCGAGGAAAATTTGTTTATCTATTTCAAATGTACGAAGTGTGTGGTTCCTAGTCATTTCTCAGGAACTCTCTTAAAAGAAAAACAAAACATTTTATTTCTTGTTATTTTTTCTTGCAAACTTTATATTTATTTGATTATCATTATGGACTTATGCAAAGTCCCATATTCTAAAAATCTAGAGTCCCAAGAAAATCTTAAAATAAAAGAGGAGTACCATCTCTATAAAAATGCAGGGGTATTTGTATCCCCATGAGGTTTTTGTTTCAATCCTAACGAATTCAAGCATCAAATTTTTTTGTGACCATACTGGGGATGATTTATTTTCAAGATATTTGAGGAACCATAAATATCCATGGCTTAATGTTTCGAGAAGAAGATTCAAGAAAATTGTTTCTTATTTCAAGCATGACTCACCTTTTTTGTAATTTCAGAAAGAAACAAGAAGCACCAAAGATTCAAGAGAATGAACTCCCTGGAAACTCCATTGAAAAAATTCAAATTGAAGGTTTTCATTCATGTCATAATGCTTCTTTATATTCTTCATAAATCCCATCAATGTATTTGCAAGACTCGACAAAAGAGAGAAATGTTGAAAGAAGGAGGTGATTTCATAATACCCCTTTAAATCTACCAGAAATAGATTTTCAAATGCCCAATATTCCTATTGAAATTTTTTCTACATTCTTTAGGGATGCTTCAGAAGATGAAGAGCAACACTTGAWTAATTTTAAAGGTACATGTTATGATTTCAACCTCACTAAAGACAATGTTACATGTAGATTATTCCTACAAACTCTACGAGAGGATGCTCTTGAATGGTATAGTTCATTAATGCCTAACTCCATTACTAGCTAGGATGTGTTAGAAGATTCATTTGCAGAAAAGTTCATTCCAAAGGTGAATTCATATGTTTTTGTTGATGTTTTAAATGTTGGTGTCCACCCACCCCCTCCCACATGGACACAAAAATATGAAATGAATGATTTAGAAGAAGAATATCATGAAACTCTGTAAGATTTTTTTGAATCAAATCTTGTTGCTAAGAATGAACACAAGAATTTTGAAGACCAAGAAAAGGATATGAACATCTCATATACTCCATATGAGGAAGAAATTAAAGATTCTCCACCAAATATGCAAGAAGAATTCAGCCAAAATAAAGAATAATTGGTGGAAGAAAATAATTTTGAGAACAAAGAAGATAGAAATTACATAGAAGAAGAACATTGCCAAGACATCGCCAATGAAACAATAATATTGAATGTGGAAAATAAGAAAACTCAAGTCTCCTATGTACTCCATATGAAGACATTTTGAACAACAAATTTGAAAATGAAATTGAGGAGCCTCCACCAAATACACAAGAATATTCCAGCCTTGTGATAGATGATGAAACATCACACAAGAACTTGCAGAAAGAATAATTGATGGAAGAAGTGAATCTTGAGAAGAATGATGAACAAGATCAACCTTACAATAAAGAATAATATTTTCAAGATATTTTTGATGAATCAATAACTTTGGAAGTGGTTGTAAATAAATAAAATGATGAATGCATGATTATGCCGAAAACTCATCAACTAAGAATTGATTTTAATGAATTATGATTCTGGAGCATTGTTGGCCAAAAAATGCAATCAAATATTCACCATAACTAGTATAATTTTTCTCCACTATATGTTGAGAGTGCCCCTAACTCACTGGTACAAGTCCAAACATATCTCAGAATTTTGGAGTTCATTCCAAAAATCAGATCAATGCTTGAATGGATCCATTGGAAATATTCCTATACTTAAGGTTCCTCTTTATTTCAAGTAAGTTAGGGTAAGTAGATCATGAATCTACACAGTTTATTTCTTCATTCAAATACTTTTCGCAATAAATAAATTGCTAAGTGGATGTTAAAATTTGAAGATAATTCCATGAAAGAAGAATAATTTAAAGATTGTATTTTGAAGATGACTCCATAGCCCAATGGAGAAGGTAATTAATCTTGATATGTTTGTGTTCTCAGTAACCCACAGGGGTTCACTGTCCCGCAGTTGGAGCCAATTGTTGAGATCTATTCCTGCTTCTAAATTTTCCTTCCCTTTTCTATTTTCCCAACTTCTTGTTTTCCCTTTCTTTTCTCTCTTTGATACTTTCCCTTATTTCCCTTTTCCCTTCTTCCCTTCTTCTATCCATTTCTAGTTACCATACTTAGCCACATTTCAAAAATTGATGGGTTCGCGGGTAGGTGGATTCACGGGTCTTCATCCCCATCCATTTCCCTATGCCACAATTCCATTTGACTGCTTTTCTATATTATACTTAGCCTTTGCTTTCAACATTGCGGGTTTGTGAGGTCAAAATTTGTTCTCCAATTTCTCTGATCTCCAATTTTCACCCACAATCTTGTGATCCTCATTTCAACCATTAGAATCATCGTGGGTCTTGAGTACCTAAAAGAATTTTATTTCTCCTACATGCAAGTATCACTAACCGCTTTTCTACACTTGAATTATTTTTTATCATCCACAACCGCAGGTTTGCGGGTTCGTAAAAAACCTCATATTAAAAAATACTCTCATCTGTCCCTACCATTCTCGTGCTTTTTCCAATATGCATTGAATGTTTTTTAATGATAACAATTAATTTTGAAGGCTTCAAAAAGTTTTTCATTAATGGCAAAAGACTCGAGGAGATTATTCATTAAATTGCATTAATTCACCATTTTCCAAAGGATTGTATTATTGTCATATCTTCGAAAGGATTTATTTCAAGTTATTATCTAGCTGAAAGAGTACTCTTGTCAACATATGGCAACATCAGCTAGACAACATTTTTGTGGTGATACTCTAAATATTTTTGGTCATGAATACTAGAACTTTCAATGGTCCAGAGAATATTCATATTACTCCTCTCCTCTTGCACAGAAAGACGTAATATGGGAATCCAAAATTGCTCGTACAAGATTTGTTCCTAAGGTATTTTATTGTAAAGAGCTTGTTGCATGGTGCATGGAGAAGTATGTGTCGAGCCAGAGGATTATACAACTCTGATCAGTGGATCAAATTTTGCTCAATTTTCAAAGTGCTCGGAATGCGACGAAAACAATACCATTGCGTTTGTCTTGTCTTCCTGATTCCGGCGATATATTTACTTTCTCAAACAGAGTCCGTATGGAGAATATATCGCGATCTGTTCACCAAGCCAAAGAGGCAAAATTTGTGGATGTTGACTGTACCTATCCGTACAGTTCGTACAGTGATGTGGCAGGATCGTACAGGTCGTACAGTGATGATGTGGCAGTTGTTTATTGGTTGGTTGCTGGCGAATCGGGTGGTGACACGTGTCCGGTTGGTGACAAGTAATATGAGGACACATCGCTCAATCCATGGGCGCCATGTGTCCCCCTCATTATTGGTTTATTGGTTGTATAAAATGTAATGGGAGTCCGCGAGGTTCGACCCCCGGACCTCCCCTCATATGCAATGACTTCGCAACCGTCCGCTAACCACTATGACCGACTTGTTCCTTGTTTCATATAACGAACGCACATATATTTGAACTTATGCGTGTATGCAATGGAAAGGGGGGTCGGGTCGGGCCTTAGCCCCGACCCGTGGTTTCATGCCATAACATATGACCGTTGTATATGCCATATCGTGCGCGGGGTGTAAACCATGTATTATATATGTGTTATATATTGTATTAACATATGCATTGGGGTTTGGAACGATAACCAACGGTTAAA
>JZKD02S0951126.1:183966-222965 GCA_000966675.3 Picea glauca
TTGCAATAATTTTCAAGTTTTTCAAGTCTTCTTCAATTTTTAGGTCAAACTCCAAGGTCATTCTCTAGTTTCCCTATCACCACACGTATTTTGCAGTATGTTGAAGCTCCCAGAGCTGAAGCTTACCTTCAAAGGAGAATACTACAGATATTTCTTGAAGAGACATAACAATGGCCTTGACCTCTTTCTTGAATATTTGGAGAATTGTGCTTCTATTCCAGAAGACATAACCAGGATTTAGGTCATCTCTTTTAAAAACCCGTTTCGGGAAATCGCTTGGTTGTTTACTAGGTTGATAGGTCAGGAAATCAGTACTACCATTTCCCACATGATTCTTTATATTTTATATTTTACAGTAAAATAACAAGCCATCTTTGACTGAGGAAAATTGATTTCTATCAAAATCTCGTCCCAAGTAACGCACTACAAAAAGAATAAAAAATTATTTATTGCATCATATCTCATATTCCCTATAGTGTATTGTTGTCAATTCCCAAAATTGACCACAAGTAAGAGGGTGAATTTTGAAATAGATCTGGTTACCTTATGGTATCAGGCATTATGGAGACATAAGACCCCTTTATATTTTTATCAAGTCTATAATGATTTTGTTTCAGTCTTCAAGAGGTTGTTGTTGGGAGAGAATACTTCAAGGATATATGACCAAGATAACTAATTTCTAGAGAAAAGAGGAACTATAGAACAAATGGAGAATCACAATGTCATAAGGATATTTTGTTCCAAATAAAATCCTTCTTTTCTCCCTTATCATGTATCTGATAAATTATTCATTACAGAGGTGGCAAGGCAATACAATTTCTAGCTTCATTTTTCCATGAAAAAAGGAAAACAAGATTCATCCCCTTTCCATGGAATCTTGGAGATTTCATATTGATAAACATAAATAAAATTGGCAAGTTTGCAAATCAATTCAACAATGTAAATCTAAAGTATGTTGAAAAATAAAGGTGTTTGATCCTAACAAAATCTTTGTGGAACATATGTTTTCATTAGGATTCAACAACTTGTTCATTCATATACTATCTTGAACGAAGAAGAAGGTAACAACCAAAGTACCCATGTACACGAGGTTGGTGACCTAGAAACAATACTAAGCACGAATGAGTTGTATAAGAAAAAAGGAAAATGTCCCAGTGAAAGGAGCGTCCAGTCTCCAGTTATTACTCCCAAACTTACCACATGTCAGAGAAATTATTTAATGGCTCACCCAATTAGGAATATTTCCAACAGTAGTTCAAGAATCAGAGGAGAGAAGAATCACCCTTTGGAAAAATTAAGAGCTCACATAAGCTCCATGTGAGAAAAAATAGGAAGAATGTAGTGCAAGATGAAGAAGACAATCTCATAGAAAACGACATCAATAGATTCTCTCTTGAAGACATGGAGCTCAAGGTAGATATTGAAAAAATGTTTCCCACAATTGATCAGCCGAGAAATGTGACCTAACAAAATTCATCATTAGAGATCGTTGCAAATGAGATATTCAGTGAAGAAGATTCATTTACTTTCCAAAGTGTTGTTTTTTATAAGGAATCTAAAAAATTGATTGTAGAAAGAGGTGATCAGAAAAATAAGAAGGGAAAATATCGCTCAGAGGTTGACCTGAAAGGTATGTGGCCATCCTAAATCTCTAAAATTGACAGAGCAACCGGGGATGATCTTTATGATTCTATTGGTGGCATGTAAGCATAAAATACTAAGTTAAAGGAAAGGATCGAAGAATTGGAAGATGCCTTAATGCCACTTCCAATCTTGTCCAATCCTTTGTCAATGGTCAAACCAACTACACCCACTATTAAGTCGAAAGGATCTTCAAGCCTACTCATAGAAGTCGGGATTTATGTAGAAAAAAATATTAAGAAGAGAATGTCACTAATAACAAAGGCATGGGAGGTTTCGAAAAATATTGTTTATTTTGGCTCAAGGGAACATGCCTTCCATGAATACATGCAAGTTGATATAAAGAACGAATAAGGTTTCTAAAATGATGTCATATTATGATTTGGAATGAAAGTCTCTAACATGACGGAAATGATAAGAAGAGAGGAGGATCTTCCTTGCCCCAGTCGAATAAAACAACTAAATGTTTGTTGGAAGGAAAATATTAAAAATTTGAATAACATTTTTCAAGCATGAAGTGAAGCCATACTGAAAAGAGAAGAACTGTTTAAGAGACCCACAGAGATAGAACTAGCAGGATGTACTAACAAGGTATGATGCAGGAGCATCGTCAACAAGCACACATGGCAGGAAATCTCAACGCTCGGGAATCATTTTGGAATCTCAGACGCTGGGAGTTACCGTGAATCTTTCAGGGAGTTGATGAAGAATAGAAGAATATCAAATGCTTGGAGGTGGAATGATCATGAGTAATTATGGAGTCTCACTCCGAGTCTTGAATGTAACTGAACTTAGGTAGCAATTAGGTTTTCATTTTTAGAGTAGACGAGTAGTCGAGGGGAACCCTAAGGACCCTCTGAGATAAATAGAGGTTTTGTATGCCCAAATGAGGTTGTTGCAAGTTAGTAGGAATGTTCTGAGTTTTTAAGTTATTTATTTGATATTAGTTGTAGCCATTTACTTTTGAATGAATATGACAGAGGAAATTTGATCCAAATGCATAGTATTGTTACTGTTTGCAATTATTTGTTATTGTGTTTTCATAAATGAATGAATCTCGTTATGAATGGATGAAACTGTGAATGTTAGTATAATTTTCAATTGTTTATCTTTTGTTGAGTCAGTGCAAGGTGTGCACACCGAATGTAAGGAGTGCATTTATGGAATCTGTTTCGATTCTGAAGTTCAGAAGAGATAGCACAAAACTTTCCCTTTGCAAGGAGTGAAAAGCGACTGTTGCAAGGCATGCAAATTCACCCCCAAGAACCAAGTCTTGTGTAAGAATCTACTGCAAGGAGTGCACAAATCCATAATTTGGTTAAGCGTCGAAGGGACTCCGTAAGATTCAAAGGAGAAGAAGGCAAGAAAGATCAGAAGGGATAACGCCTTGTAGAAACGCAAATGAGGTCTAAGAAATAGAATCATGGGAGGAACAAAGTTCAAATCCTTTGAATACTGTTGGCACAGGGGCAAACCCAGGGTTCAACGCTCAAGAGAGCACCAACAAAACCCTAACTATCGGCCCTTTCGGTAACACCTGCGAAGTAGATGAAGTCTCACCCGAGGTAGAGGCAAGGGTGGTTGCAGAACTTAGGTGTTTGCAACCTTAGCTGGGAGATCGATCTGTGATTATATCTTTTACAGGGTACTTAGCATAGATCATTCATCAATATTTATTCCTTATGGTACTTCGCAAAAATCACAGAGCATCGCAGTGAATATTTAGACTAAATATGATTCGGTACTTAACCACAAAAATATAGATTAGATTCAGTAGATCAAGCACTAAGCATCTATCATATCTAACATTCATTCATATATCATCAGAACAAGCACTTAGCCAAGAAGGAGATAAACACATTCAGAGCACAATACACACAGTTATCGTGGTTCACCCCCACCTGGGGGCTACATCCACAAAGTCTTCTTCTTTATATTATCTTGGTCAAGCAGTTACAACATAGAGCTTCAGTGACCCTTACTTCGCACAGGAAAGAAGATTTGCACAGCTCGCTAGATCCTTCTTCCTTGCACTTCAGCAAAAAACTACAACAACTTGCACTTAGCTTGTCAATCCCCTTACAATCATGCACAAAGAACTCTCAATATACATTTGATCAAACAGATCCAGCTACTAGCACTAAGCCTTTAGCTATACATCACGCATATGTACTACTACTTGCACTAAGCAATCAAATCTACTACTTCTTACATTTCCTAAGTATCTATTTATAGATTACAAAATGGGCCTAAGCATGGGTAAGCCTACAGGCCGACATCCCTTTCCCTTTGCATCAACCCAAAAACCCTAAAAGGTACCCAAAAATATGTCTTTCTTTCTTCGCGTTGCGCTCCATCTTTGGCAAGTTGTTGCAGTCCCAAAATGGTCAATTATGACCAAGTATTCTTCAAAACTTGGTCAAGGGCCAACAGGCCCCGAACACTCACCTGTGACTCATCCCAAGTCACTCAGATCTGATCAATTCTTCCTCGAATGCCTCGATCTTGTCTCGAGCTGCTTCGACCTGCTGCAGTGCAACAACCTCTTTCTCAGTAAAGTCCTGAATCATTATGTCATTGAGCAGTCCTTCCAGGCATTGTTCTGCAGTGAGGACAACCTATTTGAGTTCATCTTACTGGATTTCAAGTTCAATGAACAGTTGGCATGCCCTTTCTTGGATTGGCTAAATTCGTTGGGTGACTTCCATCACTTTACTTTGCAATGTATGTACCTGTTGTTGGGTTATGTGTTGTTCTGTGAACCTCTTCATTCTTTCAACTGGAGTCAAAGTCTTGATCTGTGCCTGTAGCGTGTTTGCATGCTACTTTGCTTCTTGGAGTTGTGCCTCCAATGTCTGCAATTCTGAATTCTCTGTGAGGGTTTCATAAGTTTGGGTGCTTCTAGCGCTCAGTTGCTTGCATTCCAAAAAAAAGGTTTTTAATCGACCAACTACGCTTCGAGAAGTGTCATATATTAGATATCTTATTTCCTGAGGGGTCTCAGGCATGATGCGGAGCTCTAGATCCATGATGCATTGTTGGAGTTGTTGGATTACTTCTTCTATTTGGGTCACCTGTTGTGGGAGACGGTCTTCCATATTTACCTCTATGACTGTCACAGAGTGCAGTGCTTTGTGAATCCTTTCCTGAACTTCTAGTTGCTCTACTAGCAACTGTGCCTTTTCTTCATCCCACTTCACTTTCAGGGAAATCTTTTCCCATTCTGCCTCCTTCTGTTGTTCTAGAAGTGATTTTTGTGCTTGCATCAAAGCCTAGGTGGCTTGTGTTGTGTCTTCTTGATCTCGTTGAAGGCGAGCTTCGACTTGATCAACGATCTGGTGTAGTTGAGTGGGCTCATTACCTGTTCATGATGGTACACTTATTAAGGGCATTGTAGACACTGCTTGGCTAGACTGGAGTGCCTGCTGCACTTCTTTGAGTTAGCCTTTGATTCGGTTGAAGAGCTCCTCCGCTTGGCTAGACTGGAGTGCCTGCTGCACTTCTTTGAGTTAGCCTTTGATTCGGTTGAAGAGATCCTCCTAATTTGCTTCTTTCTTTTCTAGGAGCTTGAGTGAAACATCATTTAGTGTGACAATTAGGAAGTCAAATTCATCCAGGGTAAGGGTAGTTTTAAGCGTGGTTTTGGTGGCCTTAGCTTTCTTTCGGGAGGAGAGATTTGGTGGTGTCATATTTCTTTTCATGGAGGGATCCTCCTCCTCTCTAGGTGGGGTAACCTCGCATTTGTTTTGTTCAACTTCTGTACTACCTATCTCGTCACCATTGCCTCCCTGCATAGGTGAGATCGAAGTAGTATTCGCGGATGTGCTAGGGATATCTTCGACTTCGTCATCCTTCTTAGTCCTACTTGGCCAAGGTGTATCTAGCTTAGCTTTAGTTCTTTCCTCATCAGACATGTATGTGGGGTATGCTACAACAAGGAGGTATGCCAACCATTCCTTGGTAATCTCCTCCAAGTCATCCTCTGTCAGCTTGTAGTAGGATTGGAGCTATTGTGTATGCTCATCACTATGCGCTATAATATAGGTGAAGTGGCGATCCATGCTAAATTTCATCAAAGGTCTAAACTGATGAAGTACACTTGGGGTGATTCGTAGTGTAGACTGAATTTCATTCTTCAGTTGGTTGAAGTAGGTGTGGAAGACAACATTGGACTGCCATTGCTTTTTCATGTCGCTGGAGTACCACAACATACAGAACTTTGCAGCTAGTGGTTTGAAAGGTTTGATCTCCAGAAAAGTGGCTCCCTCTGCCAGCTCCCAAGCGATGAAAGCGATGAGTATGATAAACCAACTAAAGTGGAACTCATACCCTTAGTCTTGCGCTCCTCTGTAATCCATCTCTAACTGGTTTACAAGATACTGCACCCAATTCATCTGTAGTCCCTCAGCGCACTTCCCTACGAGGTCAACTACAAATCTAGTCACCTATGTTGGTCTGTTCTTACGAACTAATTTTCCCACGATCAACTGACATGCAAGGAACACTGTGTCGCTTTGGATAGAGGATACCTTGTAGCCTCACGTACCCTTCTCTACATCACCATAAGTTTCCTTTATCCATTGTGCTAGTGCTCGGTTTGAGGTCTTGCCTAAGAAAAATTCATGTGGGTCAGGGCCTTGCATGCTAAGTCCTGTGATATGATTGATCAGAGTCGGATCCACAGTGATGTGGTGATCCAACCATAAGTATCTATCATGGTAGCAATACAATAGCAACCTGACGCATGCATTGACTTCCTGGTGTTTGCTAAAATGAGGGATCTTCATTACGTTGAGCAGTGTGGACTGCGCGAGGTTCTGGGTCCAGGACTGCAGGACAATCTTAGGATTTATGCCTTTGTTCTTGGTTATGTATTTATGCGGAGATAACATGTTGTAGGTTTTGCAATCTCTAAGGTTAAAATCATTAAATTTCAGTGCTACAAGCTTATCCTAGTCAACACATACTGCGCACACCCCTTTTGGAAGATACGCGGTGATCAGGGTGTACTCAAAGTCCTTGGGTACAATTTCATGGTTAATATTGCCGCTCAAAGGTGGGATGTAAACCGGAAAAATGCATGGGATCAGCTTGGCATTTGCAATGTCATCTTTGTACTTTGTTCTTTTCTCGGTCGTGGTTCTGGAAGGTCCTGCATCGTGAGCAGTGGAGGCAGAAGCTTGGACTCCTCCTGTCAAGGATGCTTACACACCTGTAGACATCCTTCTCTCTGAAATCGCTCTCTTAGCCATTAGGTCAATCAAAAATTCTTCAACTACTTTCTCAACAACACTGAACTCGTCCGACATACAAGCTTGGGTCCACTAGCTCAGGCATGAAAATGAATGATGAACAATATGGGAACAAGGCAATGATCGTAGAGTGAAGTAATCTCAAGTTCTGGGCTCAAATTCTCACTTAGAAAAAATTATTCTCGGTGCATGGCGCGACACACTAAGTAGGGAAACTTAGCAATGGTCTACTTGCAATGGATATGGGGGCCTACATTAAATCCATTCTATTCATTTTGGTGTTGTCCAAGAGTCTAGTGGGAACCCATAATTTCTTTTTTACCCGTTCGGGTGGAAGTCGAATGGGTATATCAGTCCAACGGCTATATTTCTGCGCCATGGCAAAGTTCTAGATGTCGATGTTATGATATCTCGGTGAAACTCAATTCTTGTGATTTTTCCTTCTGCAAAGTTCCTTCTAGAGCATTCTGTAACTTTCTGATTTTGGCCCTCTTCTTACTTAGCTTCCTAGCCTTTTTCCCTGTGAGCTTAGTCTCAGTCACCCTCTTTCCATTTTGAATCTTATCTTCTCTTGACGTAGTCACTTCGCGCTACCTAGGATCTTTCCTCATATCCAAGGGTAATACTCCTTCATCATATGGATTATATATTTTGGTCTTATGTGGTTCCTCTAACGCTCTTATAGCTTCGACATCCAGGCCCCGAGTGTTTAACAGTGGAGATTTGTTCCCTTGTTCCTCCATCAAGTAGGCAATCCTTCTAGTCATAAATTCCATGAGTTCTTGCTTCTTCTGTTCTAGGGATTCATTTTCTTCTTTCCTCCGGATCTGGTCTTTTTCAATCTAGATATTTCCTAACAAAACTAGAAATGGGGCACGGTGCTCAATAAATCTAATGAATTCGAACTCCTCCTCTGTAGAGGTTCCATGGGTATTCATAGCTATCTGGGTAAGTCTGCCACATAGGGTTACCATTTTTCCTTTAAATAATCCGATGGTTCCTAGTGAAGGGACCAGAGAAAGCCTTCCTAGGGTTTCCCAAGTTCTTTCTGTCATAATATTCATCGGTGTTCCCTCATCCAGGGCACAGTCAATCTTGAAGTCTCCTATTCTTACTTCAATTTTCTCTTGTTCTTTGAAGATCTCTATCAAACCAAAATCCTTATGATCATCTAGGGTTTCTTTTATTTTCAGTAACGTGATCTCTGATTCTTTCTGGGGTTCTTCCAAAATTTTAGTCTCTTGATCTCCTTCAAAGTTTGCTTGTTCCATATTCAGTTTTTCAAGTCTAGCAATCATTCTGGGGAAATCCAATACTTCATGGTCCATAGCTTTACAATAGAGACAGGAAGGGGTTTCTCCCAGGGCATTCCTTAGCAAGATGTCCTGGTCTTCTACAACTATAACATAGGTTCAATCCTCTCTTTCTTTTAAATGACCCCAAACTTCTTTTGTACTGCACACTAGGGTCATGGTGGCTAGCCTGCAAAAAATTCTTTCTAGGATCCTGCATCCATTGGCTAGTCCAAAAATTCTTTCTATGCATAGGTATAACATATCTATCATTNGATTCATCCCCTTTCCATGGAATCTTGGAGATTTCATATTGATAAACATAAATAAAATTGGCAAGTTTGCAAATCAATTCAACAATGTAAATCTAAAGTATGTTGAAAAATAAAGGTGTTTGATCCTAACAAAATCTTTGTGGAACATATGTTTTCATTAGGATTCAACAACTTGTTCATTCATATACTATCTTGAACGAAGAAGAAGGTAACAACCAAAGTACCCATGTACACGAGGTTGGTGACCTAGAAACAATACTAAGCACGAATGAGTTGTATAAGAAAAAAGGAAAATGTCCCAGTGAAAGGAGCGTCCAGTCTCCAGTTATTACTCCCAAACTTACCACATGTCAGAGAAATTATTTAATGGCTCACCCAATTAGGAATATTTCCAACAGTAGTTCAAGAATCAGAGGAGAGAAGAATCACCCTTTGGAAAAATTAAGAGCTCACATAAGCTCCATGTGAGAAAAAATAGGAAGAATGTAGTGCAAGATGAAGAAGACAATCTCATAGAAAACGACATCAATAGATTCTCTCTTGAAGACATGGAGCTCAAGGTAGATATTGAAAAAATGTTTCCCACAATTGATCAGCCGAGAAATGTGACCTAACAAAATTCATCATTAGAGATCGTTGCAAATGAGATATTCAGTGAAGAAGATTCATTTACTTTCCAAAGTGTTGTTTTTTATAAGGAATCTAAAAAATTGATTGTAGAAAGAGGTGATCAGAAAAATAAGAAGGGAAAATATCGCTCAGAGGTTGACCTGAAAGGTATGTGGCCATCCTAAATCTCTAAAATTGACAGAGCAACCGGGGATGATCTTTATGATTCTATTGGTGGCATGTAAGCATAAAATACTAAGTTAAAGGAAAGGATCGAAGAATTGGAAGATGCCTTAATGCCACTTCCAATCTTGTCCAATCCTTTGTCAATGGTCAAACCAACTACACCCACTATTAAGTCGAAAGGATCTTCAAGCCTACTCATAGAAGTCGGGATTTATGTAGAAAAAAATATTAAGAAGAGAATGTCACTAATAACAAAGGCATGGGAGGTTTCGAAAAATATTGTTTATTTTGGCTCAAGGGAACATGCCTTCCATGAATACATGCAAGTTGATATAAAGAACGAATAAGGTTTCTAAAATGATGTCATATTATGATTTGGAATGAAAGTCTCTAACATGACGGAAATGATAAGAAGAGAGGAGGATCTTCCTTGCCCCAGTCGAATAAAACAACTAAATGTTTGTTGGAAGGAAAATATTAAAAATTTGAATAACATTTTTCAAGCATGAAGTGAAGCCATACTGAAAAGAGAAGAACTGTTTAAGAGACCCACAGAGATAGAACTAGCAGGATGTACTAACAAGGTATGATGCAGGAGCATCGTCAACAAGCACACATGGCAGGAAATCTCAACGCTCGGGAATCATTTTGGAATCTCAGACGCTGGGAGTTACCGTGAATCTTTCAGGGAGTTGATGAAGAATAGAAGAATATCAAATGCTTGGAGGTGGAATGATCATGAGTAATTATGGAGTCTCACTCCGAGTCTTGAATGTAACTGAACTTAGGTAGCAATTAGGTTTTCATTTTTAGAGTAGACGAGTAGTCGAGGGGAACCCTAAGGACCCTCTGAGATAAATAGAGGTTTTGTATGCCCAAATGAGGTTGTTGCAAGTTAGTAGGAATGTTCTGAGTTTTTAAGTTATTTATTTGATATTAGTTGTAGCCATTTACTTTTGAATGAATATGACAGAGGAAATTTGATCCAAATGCATAGTATTGTTACTGTTTGCAATTATTTGTTATTGTGTTTTCATAAATGAATGAATCTCGTTATGAATGGATGAAACTGTGAATGTTAGTATAATTTTCAATTGTTTATCTTTTGTTGAGTCAGTGCAAGGTGTGCACACCGAATGTAAGGAGTGCATTTATGGAATCTGTTTCGATTCTGAAGTTCAGAAGAGATAGCACAAAACTTTCCCTTTGCAAGGAGTGAAAAGCGACTGTTGCAAGGCATGCAAATTCACCCCCAAGAACCAAGTCTTGTGTAAGAATCTACTGCAAGGAGTGCACAAATCCATAATTTGGTTAAGCGTCGAAGGGACTCCGTAAGATTCAAAGGAGAAGAAGGCAAGAAAGATCAGAAGGGATAACGCCTTGTAGAAACGCAAATGAGGTCTAAGAAATAGAATCATGGGAGGAACAAAGTTCAAATCCTTTGAATACTGTTGGCACAGGGGCAAACCCAGGGTTCAACGCTCAAGAGAGCACCAACAAAACCCTAACTATCGGCCCTTTCGGTAACACCTGCGAAGTAGATGAAGTCTCACCCGAGGTAGAGGCAAGGGTGGTTGCAGAACTTAGGTGTTTGCAACCTTAGCTGGGAGATCGATCTGTGATTATATCTTTTACAGGGTACTTAGCATAGATCATTCATCAATATTTATTCCTTATGGTACTTCGCAAAAATCACAGAGCATCGCAGTGAATATTTAGACTAAATATGATTCGGTACTTAACCACAAAAATATAGATTAGATTCAGTAGATCAAGCACTAAGCATCTATCATATCTAACATTCATTCATATATCATCAGAACAAGCACTTAGCCAAGAAGGAGATAAACACATTCAGAGCACAATACACACAGTTATCGTGGTTCACCCCCACCTGGGGGCTACATCCACAAAGTCTTCTTCTTTATATTATCTTGGTCAAGCAGTTACAACATAGAGCTTCAGTGACCCTTACTTCGCACAGGAAAGAAGATTTGCACAGCTCGCTAGATCCTTCTTCCTTGCACTTCAGCAAAAAACTACAACAACTTGCACTTAGCTTGTCAATCCCCTTACAATCATGCACAAAGAACTCTCAATATACATTTGATCAAACAGATCCAGCTACTAGCACTAAGCCTTTAGCTATACATCACGCATATGTACTACTACTTGCACTAAGCAATCAAATCTACTACTTCTTACATTTCCTAAGTATCTATTTATAGATTACAAAATGGGCCTAAGCATGGGTAAGCCTACAGGCCGACATCCCTTTCCCTTTGCATCAACCCAAAAACCCTAAAAGGTACCCAAAAATATGTCTTTCTTTCTTCGCGTTGCGCTCCATCTTTGGCAAGTTGTTGCAGTCCCAAAACGGTCAATTATGACCAAGTATTCTTCAAAACTTGGTCAAGGGCCAACAGGACCTGAACACTCACCTATGACTCATCCCAAGTCACTCAGATCTGATCAATTCTTCCTCGAATGCCTCGATCTTGTCTCAAGCTGCTTCGACCTGCTACAGTGCAACAACCTCTTTCTCAGTAAAGTCCTGGATCATTGTGTCATTGAGCAGTCCTTCCAGGCATTGTTCTGCAGTGAGGACAACCTATTTGAGTTCATCTTACTGGATTTCAAGTTCAGTGAATAGTTGGCATGCCCTTTCTTGGATTGGCTAAATTCGTTGGGTGACTTCCATCACTTTACTTTGTAGTGTATGTACCTGTTGTTGGGTTGTGTGTTGTTCTGTGAACCTCTTCATTCTTTCAACTGGAGTCAAAGTCTTGATCTATGCCTGTAGCGTGTTTGCATGCTACTTTGCTTCTTGGAGTTGTGCCTCCAATGTCTGCAATTCTGAATTCTCTGTGAGGGTTTCATAAGTTTGGGTGCTTCTAGCGCTCAGTTTCTTGCATTCCAAAAAAAAGGTTTTTAATCGACCAACTACACTTCGAGAAGTGGCATATCTTAGATATCTTATTTCCTGAGGGGTCTCAGGCATGATGCGGAGCTCCAGATCCATGATGCGTTGTTGGAGTTGTTGGATTACTTCTTCTAGTTGGGTCACCTGTTGTGGGAGATGATCTTCCATATTTACCTCTATGATTGTCACAGAGTGCAGTGCTTTGTGAATCCTTTCCTGAACTTCTAGTTTCTCTACTAGCAACTGTGCCTTTTCCTCATCCCACTTCACTTTCAGGGAAATATTTTCCCATTCTACCTCCTTCTGTTGTTCTAGAAGTGATTTTTGTGCTTGTATCAAAGCCTAGGTGGCTTGTGTTGTGTCTTCTTGATCTCATTGAAGGCGATCTTCGACTTGATCAACGATCTGGTGTAGTTGAGTGGGCTCATTACCTGTTCATGATGGTCCACTTATTAAGGGCATTGTAGACACTGCTTGGATAGACTGGAGTGCCTGCTGCACTTCTTTGATTTAACCTTTGATTCTGTTGAAGAGCTCCTCCTGCTTTGCTTCTTTCTTTTCTAGGAGCTTGAGTGAAACATCATTTAGTGCGAAAATTAGGAAGTCAAATTCATCCAGGGTAAGGGTAGTTTTAAGCGTGGTTTTGGTGGCCTTAGCTTTCTTTCGGGAGGAGATCTTTGGTGGTGTCATATTTCTTTTCATGGAGGGATCCTCCTCCTCTCTAGGTGGGGTAACCTCGCATTTGTTTTGTTCAACTTCTGTACTACCTATCTCATCACCGTTTCCTCCCTGCATAGGTGAGATCGAAGTAGTATTCGCGGATGTGCTAGGGATATCTTCGACTTCGTCATCCTTCTTAGTCCTACTTGGCCAAGGTGTATCTAGCTTAGCTTCAGTTCTTTCCTCATCATACATGTATGTGGGGTCTGCTACAACAAGGAGGTATGCCAACCATTCCTTGGTAATCTCCTCCAAGTCATCGTCTGTCAGCTTGTAGTAGGATTGGAGCTATTGTGTATGCTCATCACTATGCGCTATAATATAGGTGAAGTGGCGATCCATGCTAAATTTCATCAAAGGTCTAAACTGATGAAGTACACTTGGGGTGATTCGTAGTGTAGACTGAATTTCATTCTTCAGTTGGTTGAAGTAGGTGTGGAAGACAACATTGGACTGCCACTGCTTTTTCATGTCGTTGGAGTACCACAACATACAAAACTTTGCAGCTAGTGGTTTGAAAGGTTTGATCTCCAGAAAAGTGGCTCCCTCTGGCAGCTCCCAAGCGATGAAAGCGATGAGTATGAGAAACCAACTAAAGTGGAACTCATACCCTTGGTCTTGCGCTCCTCTGTAATCCATCTCTAACTGGTTTACAAGATACTGCACCCAATTCATCTGTAGTCCCTCGGCGCACTTCCCTGCGAGGTCAACTACAAATCTAGTCACCTATGTTGGTCTGTTCTTACGAACTAATTTTCCCACGATCAACTGACATGCAAGGAACATTGTGTCACTCTGGATAGAGGATACCTTGTAGCCTCACGTACCCTTCTCTACATCGCCATAAGTTTCCTTTATCCATTGTGCTAGTGCTCGGTTTGAGGTCTTGCCTAAGAAAAATTCATGTGGGTCAGGGCCTTGCATGCTAAGTCCTGTGATATGATTGATCAGATTCGGATCCACAGTGATGTGGTGATCCAACCATAAGTATCTATCATGGTAGCAAGACAACAGCAACCTGACGCATGCATTGACTTCCTGGTGTTTACTAAAATGAGGGATCTTCATTACGTTGAGAAGTGTGGACTGTGCGAGGTTCTGGGTCCAGGACTGCAAGACAATCTTAGGATTTATGCCTTTGGTCTTGGTTATGTATTTATGCGGAGCTAACATGTTGTAGGTTTTGCAATCTCTAAGGTTAAAATCATTAAATTTCAGTGCTACGAGCTTATCCTAGTCAACACGTACTGCGCGCACCCCTTTCAGAAGATACGCGGTGATCAGGGTGTACTCAAATTCCTTGGGTACAATTTCATGGTTAATCTTGCCGCTCAAAGGTGGGATGTAAACCGGCAAAATGCATGGGATCATCTTGGCATTTGCAATGTCATCTTTGTACTTTGTTCTTTTCTTGGTCGTGGTTCTGGAAGGTCCTGCATCGCGAGTAGTGGAGGCAGAAGCTTGGACTCCTCCTGTCAAGGATGCTTACACACCTGTAGACATCCTTCTCTCTGAAATCGCTCTCTTAGCCATTAGGTCAATTAAAACTTCTTCAACTACTTTCTCAACAACATTGAACTCGTCCGACATACAAGCTTGGGTCCACTAGCTCAGGCATGAAAATGAATGATGAACAATATGGGAACAAGGCAATGATCGTAGAGTGAAGTAATCTCAAGTTCTGGGCTCAAATTCTCACTTAGAAAAAATTATTCTCGGTGCATGGCACGACACACTAAGTAGGGAAATTGAGCAATGGTCTACTTGCAATGGATATGGGGGCCTACATTAAATCCATTCTATTCATTTTGGTGTTGTCCAACAGTCTAGTGGGAACCCATAATTTCTTTTTTACCCGTTCGGGGTGGAAGTCGAATGGGTATATCAGTCCAACGGCTATATTTATGCGCCATGGCAAAGTTCTAGATGTCGATGTTATGATATCTCGGTGAAGCTCAATTCTTGTGATTTTTCCTTCCGCAAAGTTCCTTCTAGAGCATTCTGTAACTTTCCGATTTTCGCCCTCTTCTTACTTAGCTTCCTAGCCTTTTTCCCTGTGAGCTTAGTCTCAATCACCCTCTTTCCATTCTGAATCTTATCTTCTCTTGACATAGTCACTTCGCGCTACCTAGGATCTTTCCTCAGATCCAAGGGTAATACTCCTTCATCATATGGATTATATATTTTGGTCTTATGTGGTTCCTCTAACGCTCTTATAGCTTCGACATCCAGGCCCCGGATGTTTAACAGTGGAGATTTGTTCCCTTGTTCCTCCATCAAGTAGGAAATCCTTCTAGTCATAAATTCCATGAGTTCTTGCTTCTTCTGTTCTAGGGATTCCTTTTCTTCTTTCCTCTGGATCTGGTCTTTTTCAATCTAGATATTTCCTAACAAAACTAGAAATGGGGCACGGTCCTCAATAAATCTAATGAATTCGAACTCCTCCTCTGTCGAGGTTTCATGGGTACTCATAGCTATCTGGGTAAGTCTGCCACATAGGGTTACCATTTTTCCTTTAAATAATTCGATGGTTCCTAGTGAAGGGACCAGAGAAAGCCTTCCCAGGGTTTCCCAAGTTCTTTTTGTCATAATATTCATCGGTGTTCCCTCATCCAGGGCACAGTCAATCTTGAAGTCTCCTATTCTCACTTCAATTTTCTCTTGTTCTTTGAATATCTCTATCAAACCAAAATCCTTATGATCATCTAGGGTTTCTTTTATTTTCAGTAATGTGATCTCTGATTCTTTCTGGGGTTCTTCCAAAATTTTAGTCTCTTGATCTCCTTCAAAGTTTGCTTGTTCCATATTCAGTTTTTCAAGTCTAGCAATCATGCTGGGGAAATCCAATACTCCATGGTCCATAACTTTACAACAGAGACAGGAAGGGGTTTCTCCCAGGGCATTCCTTAGCAAGATGTCCTGGTCTTCTACAACTATAACATAGGATCAATCCTGTCTTTCTTTTAAATGACCCCAAACTTCTTCTGTACTGCACACTAGGGTCATGGTGGCTAGCCTGCAAAAAATTCTTTCTAGGATCCTGCATCCATTGGCTAGTCCAAAAATTCTTTCTATGCATAGGTATAACATATCTATCATTATTCTTATCAAGTCTGTCAAATGTTCTTCCATCTAACAATGCCCTAGTTTTCAGTCTAGGACAAAATCTATCAAGCATACTTAGATTCATGCTTCAGAAAAAAAAAATTCCACTTATCTTTCTTATATAGAGCACAAAGCTTTCATATCTAAAACTTGAACTATTCTTACCTTTATTAGAGAACAAAGCTTATAGATATTACCTCTTTCTGTATATCTGACTTAGAAACTTCCACTTTAACCTTTCTTAGAGCATAGAGCGTTCCGATCTGACTTATTTTCTTTAGTATCCACCTCTTTTCTTGCAGGTCTGGCCTCTTTCCTTCATATCTGACCTTTCTTTCTTGGAAAAAAGCTTCGTAGGTCAAGTAGAATACTGCATACTAGGGAAACATATCTACACATAGAGCTTATTTCGCACAAATCTTTTTCTTCTTTAGTTCCTAACAATCACAGTTTCGGTCCCAACAACGGAACCATTTGTTGGCACAAGGGCAGACCTAGGGTTCAATGCTCAAGAGAGCACCAACAAAACCCTAACTACCGGCCTTTTTGGAAACACCTAAGAAGCAGATGAAGTCTCACCTGAGGTAGAGGCAGGGGTGGTTGTAGAACTCAGGTGTCTGCAACCTTAGTTGGGACACCGATCTGTGATTATATCTTTTACAAGGTACTTAGCATAGATCATTCATCAATATTTATCCCTTATGGTACTTCACAAAAATCACAGAGCATCATAGTGAATATTTAGACTAAATATGATTCGATACTTAGCCACAAAAATATAGATTAGATTTAGCAGATCAAGCACTAAGCATCTATCAGATCTAACATTCATTTATATATCATAAGCAAAGAGAAGAACTAGATCTATTTAATTACAGCAAACACTTAGCCCATAAGGAGATAAACACATTCAGAGCACAATACACACAGTTACCATGGTTCACCCCCACCCTGGGGCTATATCCACAAAGTATTCTTCTTTATATAATCTTGGTCAAGCGGTTACAGCACAGAGCTTCAGTGACCCTTACTTCGCACAGGAAAAAATATCTACGCATCTCGCTAGATCCTTCTTCCTTGCACTTCAGCACAAAACTACAACAACTTGCACTTAACTTGTCAATACCCTTACCATCATGCACATAGCACTTGCAATATACATCCGATCACACAGATCCAACTACTAGCACTAAGCCTTTAGCTATACATCACATAAATGTACTACTACTTGCACTAAGCAATCACATCTACTACTTCTTACATTTCCTAAGTATCTATTTATAGATTACAAAATGGACCTAAGCATGGGTAAACCCATGGGACGACATCCCTTTCCCTTTTCATCAACCCAAAATCCCTAAAAGGTACCCAAAAATAGGTCTTGCCTGCTTCGCGTTGCCCTCCATCTTTGGCAAGTTGTCGCAGTCCCAAAATGGTCAATTATGACCAAGTATTCTTCAAAAATTGGTCAAGGGCCAACAAATACCTATAAATCTTCTAAGTCAGAAGAATTCGTAAAATCAAGAGGAGGAGTGATAGTGATCTTCGGACTAGGAACGGTGAAGGATTTGGACCATCGATTTGAGGCAAGTATAGAGTCGAAAATCGGGAGTTGGGAGCGCGTAGGGAACTATTCCCCAAAGATCATGAAACGCAAACTTGCAACTTGTGAAGAAGGGATCATAACCGTTATATCATGAAGAGCGTGGACCATTGATCTAGAGCGAGTGGAATTCATGAAGTTGAAAGTTGGAAGGAAGAAGGGGTTGCCCTCCTAAAATCGTGAAACGCAAAGTCCCGATTTGTGAGAGAGGATCTGGGTTGTTGAAGCATGAGAAGCCTCAGAACATTGATCTGAGGAAAACAAAGTCGGGAGTTCAGATATTGGAGGTAGGGATATTTGAGTGACTCACAATAGGATACCCAAGGCCATGAGTTGCAAAGCACCTTTTAGTTAGGCATGTGGTCACGGGTAGTGGTCACGTAGAGAAATATTACCCCTAGTGCTTGTTCGCGCAGGCGGAGTTTCAGAAAAGGGTCCTGTGGATTTTTTTTGAGGATCCCATGAAGGGATCAAAGAGCTATTCCAGCTCATTTTTGTGAAGATCCGAGAGAGAGAGGTCAACAGACCCTGTTGAGGTAGGGGCTCTACATCAAGTGGTATCAGAGTGAGAATTTTTCTTGCAGACAGTAGGCAAACGAGAGGAGGCAAAAGAACTCGAGTTGTACTCTGTGTGGGAGAGACAGTCAACACAATTCCACTGAGGATATGTGTGGAGCCACCTTTAGTCAATAGGTTTGTAGAGAGAGAAATGTGAGAGATCCATGCAATATTAGAGGAAATGGAAGAAATGCAAAGAAGGGCACCTGATGCTAGAGACATCATCGATGCAGAAAGTGAAGAAGTAGAAGTCTAAGAAGTTGTAGGAGAGAATGTTGCCAAAGAATGCTTGCTGAGAGAAGTTGTCATATTGGGAGCTAGAGCCAAGATCGAGGTCCCTATGTACGAAGGCAATTTGGATGATGAAGAGTTGTTGGATTGGATACGATCCATGGAAAAATATTTCGACTATGAAGACGTCGATGAGGAGAAAAGGGTGAGACATGTTGTCACCAGAATCAAGGGACATGCATAACTGTGGTGGGATGAATGACAGGTTGAGAGGAGAAGAAAAGGAAAACAAAAGATAAAGAATTGGGATAGAATGGTAGCCAAGCTAAAGGTTAAATTCATGCCCAAAGATTATCAGATCAATCTGTTTAGGAAACTCCAAAACCTGAGATAGAAGGGTATGCCAGTTAAATAATACACAGAGGAGTTCTATAAGATGAACATAAGAACTAGACAAAGAGAGAAATATGAAGAGAAGGTTTCCAGGTATATAAATGGCCTGAGGTATGAAATCTAGGATGAGATCAACATGATGTCAGTAAAGATAGTGGAGGATGCTTATCAGTTTGCGTTGAAGGCAGAGGAGAAGTTGGCCAAAAAAAAAAGCCAGCGAGGCAGAGGTAGGAGCCCATCTTCGAACAAAGGTAAGGGACTTTCCCATGAAAAGGCACATAAATCCAAAGACGAGACTGAGAACCCGCACAGTCACTCTGAAAGAGGAGGAAGTTCCCAAGGAAGACAGGGTGGTGGAAGAAGTTCTTCCAGAGGAAGAGGAAGAGGCAGAGAAGGAGAAGTAAGATGCTACACCTATGGAAAGGCAGGACATAAGTCTTGGGAATGTCATGAGAGAATAAAAGAAGGAGAAGGTGAAGCTCACATTTCAGAAGCACAGAGGAGGAATGTTGAAGCAGAAGGAGTAGAGGATGGAACATCCCTGATGTTAAGAAAAATTCTCTTAAAACCAAAGGNTGTACTGCACACTAGGGTCATGGTGGCTAGCCTGCAAAAAATTCTTTCTAGGATCCTGCATCCATTGGCTAGTCCAAAAATTCTTTCTATGCATAGGTATAACATATCTATCATTATTCTTATCAAGTCTGTCAAATGTTCTTCCATCTAACAATGCCCTAGTTTTCAGTCTAGGACAAAATCTATCAAGCATACTTAGATTCATGCTTCAGAAAAAAAAAATTCCACTTATCTTTCTTATATAGAGCACAAAGCTTTCATATCTAAAACTTGAACTATTCTTACCTTTATTAGAGAACAAAGCTTATAGATATTACCTCTTTCTGTATATCTGACTTAGAAACTTCCACTTTAACCTTTCTTAGAGCATAGAGCGTTCCGATCTGACTTATTTTCTTTAGTATCCACCTCTTTTCTTGCAGGTCTGGCCTCTTTCCTTCATATCTGACCTTTCTTTCTTGGAAAAAAGCTTCGTAGGTCAAGTAGAATACTGCATACTAGGGAAACATATCTACACATAGAGCTTATTTCGCACAAATCTTTTTCTTCTTTAGTTCCTAACAATCACAGTTTCGGTCCCAACAACGGAACCATTTGTTGGCACAAGGGCAGACCTAGGGTTCAATGCTCAAGAGAGCACCAACAAAACCCTAACTACCGGCCTTTTTGGAAACACCTAAGAAGCAGATGAAGTCTCACCTGAGGTAGAGGCAGGGGTGGTTGTAGAACTCAGGTGTCTGCAACCTTAGTTGGGACACCGATCTGTGATTATATCTTTTACAAGGTACTTAGCATAGATCATTCATCAATATTTATCCCTTATGGTACTTCACAAAAATCACAGAGCATCATAGTGAATATTTAGACTAAATATGATTCGATACTTAGCCACAAAAATATAGATTAGATTTAGCAGATCAAGCACTAAGCATCTATCAGATCTAACATTCATTTATATATCATAAGCAAAGAGAAGAACTAGATCTATTTAATTACAGCAAACACTTAGCCCATAAGGAGATAAACACATTCAGAGCACAATACACACAGTTACCATGGTTCACCCCCACCCTGGGGCTATATCCACAAAGTATTCTTCTTTATATAATCTTGGTCAAGCGGTTACAGCACAGAGCTTCAGTGACCCTTACTTCGCACAGGAAAAAATATCTACGCATCTCGCTAGATCCTTCTTCCTTGCACTTCAGCACAAAACTACAACAACTTGCACTTAACTTGTCAATACCCTTACCATCATGCACATAGCACTTGCAATATACATCCGATCACACAGATCCAACTACTAGCACTAAGCCTTTAGCTATACATCACATAAATGTACTACTACTTGCACTAAGCAATCACATCTACTACTTCTTACATTTCCTAAGTATCTATTTATAGATTACAAAATGGACCTAAGCATGGGTAAACCCATGGGACGACATCCCTTTCCCTTTTCATCAACCCAAAATCCCTAAAAGGTACCCAAAAATAGGTCTTGCCTGCTTCGCGTTGCCCTCCATCTTTGGCAAGTTGTCGCAGTCCCAAAATGGTCAATTATGACCAAGTATTCTTCAAAAATTGGTCAAGGGCCAACAAATACCTATAAATCTTCTAAGTCAGAAGAATTCGTAAAATCAAGAGGAGGAGTGATAGTGATCTTCGGACTAGGAACGGTGAAGGATTTGGACCATCGATTTGAGGCAAGTATAGAGTCGAAAATCGGGAGTTGGGAGCGCGTAGGGAACTATTCCCCAAAGATCATGAAACGCAAACTTGCAACTTGTGAAGAAGGGATCATAACCGTTATATCATGAAGAGCGTGGACCATTGATCTAGAGCGAGTGGAATTCATGAAGTTGAAAGTTGGAAGGAAGAAGGGGTTGCCCTCCTAAAATCGTGAAACGCAAAGTCCCGATTTGTGAGAGAGGATCTGGGTTGTTGAAGCATGAGAAGCCTCAGAACATTGATCTGAGGAAAACAAAGTCGGGAGTTCAGATATTGGAGGTAGGGATATTTGAGTGACTCACAATAGGATACCCAAGGCCATGAGTTGCAAAGCACCTTTTAGTTAGGCATGTGGTCACGGGTAGTGGTCACGTAGAGAAATATTACCCCTAGTGCTTGTTCGCGCAGGCGGAGTTTCAGAAAAGGGTCCTGTGGATTTTTTTTGAGGATCCCATGAAGGGATCAAAGAGCTATTCCAGCTCATTTTTGTGAAGATCCGAGAGAGAGAGGTCAACAGACCCTGTTGAGGTAGGGGCTCTACATCAAGTGGTATCAGAGTGAGAATTTTTCTTGCAGACAGTAGGCAAACGAGAGGAGGCAAAAGAACTCGAGTTGTACTCTGTGTGGGAGAGACAGTCAACACAATTCCACTGAGGATATGTGTGGAGCCACCTTTAGTCAATAGGTTTGTAGAGAGAGAAATGTGAGAGATCCATGCAATATTAGAGGAAATGGAAGAAATGCAAAGAAGGGCACCTGATGCTAGAGACATCAGCGATGCAGAGAGTGAAGAAGTAGAAGTCTAAGAAGTTGTAGGAGAGAATGTTTCCAAAGAATGCTTGCTGAGAGAAGTTGTCATATTGGGAGCTAGAGCCAAGATAGAGGTCCCAATGTATGAAGGCAATTTGGATGATGAAGAGATGTTGGATTGGATACGATCCATGGAAAAATATTTCGACTATGAAGACGTCGATGAGGAGAAAAGGGTGAGACATGTTGTCACCAGACTCAAGGGACATGCATAACTGTGGTGGGATGAATGGCAGGCTGAGAGGAGAAGAAAAGGAAAACAAAAGATAAAGAACTGGGATAGAATGGTAGCCAAGCTAAAGGTTAAATTCATGCCCAAAGATTATCAGATCAATCTGTTTAGGAAACTCCAAAACCTGAGATAGAAGGGTATGCCAGTTAAAGAATACACAGAGGAGTTCTATAAGCTGAACATAAGAACTAGACAAAGAGAGAAATATGAAGAGAAGGTTTCTAGGTATATAAATGGACTGAGGTATGAAATCTAGGATGAGATCAACATGATGTCAGTAAAGATAGTGGAGGATGCTTATCAGTTTGCGTTGAAGGCAGAGGAGAAGTTGGCCAAAAAACAAAGCCAGCGAGGCAGAGGTAGGAGCCCAGCTTCGAACAAAGGTAAGGGAGTTTCCCATGACAAGACACATAAATCCAAAGACGAGACTGAGAGCCCGCACAGTCACTCGGAAAGAGGAGGAAGTTCCCAAGGAAGACAGGGTGGTGGAAGAAGTTCTTCCAGAGGAAGAGGAAGAGGAAGAGAAGGAGAAGTAAGATGCTACACCTATGGAAAGGCAGGACATAAGTCTTGGGAATGTCCTGAGAGAAGTAAAGAAGGAGAAGGTGAAGCTCACATTTCAGAAGCACAGAGGAGGAATGTTGAAGCAGAAGGAGTAGAGGATGGAACATCCCTGATGTTAAGAAAAATTCTCTTAAAACCAAAGGTAGAAGTCGAGAAGCCCGTGCAGAGAAACAACCTATTTAGGACAACTTGCAAAACTAAAGACAGAGTATGCAAGGTGATAATTGACAGTGGGAGCACTGATAACCTAGTATCCACAGAGATGGTGGATAAAGTGGAGCTATAGACGAATGCACACCCGAATCCATACAAAGTCTCATGTTTGCAGAAAGGACACGAGGTAATGGTTACTAAACAATGCTTGGTTGAATTTAAGAAAGGAGGATATAGAGATGAAATCCTATGTGATGTAATTCCCATGGATGTATGTCATATTTTGTTGGGAATACCCTGGCAATTTGATAGGAATGTCATTCATGATGGTAGGAAGAATACATTCAACTTGCAGAAGAATGGTAGGACACACATGTTGTTTCCAATAGAGGAGAAGAAAGTGAAAGAGGAAGCCAACACAATCATACTTCTCATGAGCAGGAAGGAATTATTGAAAGATGCCAAGAAAGGAAAGGAGATGCAGTTTGTTGTGGTGAGAAAACTTAGAGTTGTCCTTACAAGTACTACAATGGATGATTTTCCTAAAGAAGTTCAGGAATTGTTGGATAATTTTGTTGAGATAGTGGTGGATGAGTTGCCTAACTCATTTCCACACATCAAAAGTATAATCCATCATATTGATTGGATACCAAGAGAAAGTCTACCAAACAAAGCAACATACAGGTTGACACCTCGAGAGAAAGAGGAGGTAAAGAACCAAGTCCAGGAATTGTTAGAGAAGGGTTTGGTCAGAGAAAGTTTGAGTCCATGCACAGTGCCAACTATGTTGAGTCAAAATAAGGATGGAGGATGGAGAATGTGTACATACTCAAGAGACATTAACAAGATCACCATCAGGTATAGATTTCCTTTTCCAAGAATGGATGATTTAATGGTCTGTTTAAGTGGAAATTTTTTATTTTCTAAGATAGATTTGAAAAGTGGATATCACCATATAAGAATGAGAGAAGGTGATGAGTTGAAGAAATCCTTTAAGAAAAACGAAGGTTTGTATGAATGGCTTGTTATGCCATTTGGATTAACAAATGCCCTGAGCACTTTCATGAGACTGATGAATGAAATATTGAAAGACTTCATTGGCAATTTTGTGGTTGTATATATGGATGATATATTGATCTTTAGCAAGACTAAAGAGGATCATTTGAGACACCTGGCACTAGTAATGAGGAGACTATAGCAGGAGAAGTTGTTTATAAACTTTAAGAAGTCCTCTTTTATGAAGACATAACTCATTTACTTGGGTTTTGTGATCTCTTCAAATGAACTGAAGATGGATCCAGAAAAGGTTAGAGGAATCAAAGAATGGTCATCACCAATAAGCATGTTTGAGGTAAGAAGMTTTCATGGATTAKCAATTTTCTATAAGAAGTTCATYAGAGATTTCAGTGGAATTTGTGCACCAATGATGGATACAATGAAGAAGAGGCACAAATATTTTAAATGGACAGAGGAGGCCGAGAGGAGCTTCAATATACTGAAGAAGAAAATAAMAAAGCGACCAATTCTGTCTTACCAAATGTTGAAAAGATATTTCAAGTGAGATGTGATGCAAGTGGAGTTGCAATTGGAGCARTTTTGAGTCAGGACAATAGGTYTGTTGCATATTTYAGTGAGAAACTGAATGAGACCARGAKAAAATACTCCACATATGATAAGGAGTTTTATGCCATAATTCAAGCCTTGAAGAAATGGAGGCATTACCTTGTCCCATAGGAATTTGTCTTATACAATGATAACCAAGCCTTACAATTCATAACCAGATAGGAAAAATTAAATCAGAGGCATGCAAAGTGGATTGAGTTTATGTAGAATTTTACTTTTGTCATAAAAAATATTGTTGGGAATGCTAACAAAGTTGTTGATGCATTGAGCAGGAGATGTTTGATTCTACAGGAGTTTCAGGTGAAGACCTTGGGGTTTGAACACCTTAAGGATATGTATTGTGATGATGAAAACTTCAAGGAATCATATGAAGCATGTGAAAATACTGTGTTGAGAGACAAGAGCCAGTGGGAAGAGTACATGATTCAAGAGGGGTTGTTGTTCAAAGGAAATCAGTTGTGCATACCAAAATTCTCAATGAGGGAAAACCTTTTGAAGGAAAATCATAGTGGGGGATTGGATGGACATTTCGACCATGATAAACATTTGCACAGTTGAGAAGTTCATACTATTGGCTAGGTATAAGAGCAGAAGTGATAAAATTTGTGAACATATGTAGAATCTGCCAACATGAAAAAGGTAAAAGACAAAACACTGGATTGTATCAACCATTGTCAATACTAGAGAGGACTCGGGATGCAATAAGCATGGATTTTGTGTTGGGACTTCCAAGAACGCAAAGAGGATTTGATTACATATTTGTGGTGGTGGATACATTTTCAAATATGGCACACTTTATCCCATGCCAGAAGACTAGTGATGCAACGCATGTTGCAAATATGTTTTTCAAGGAAGTTGTGAGACTTCACGGCCTACCCACAAGCATTGTCTGGGACAGAGTCACAAAATTTGTTGGTCATTTTTGGAGAACACTGTGGAGGAATTTGGGGACATATTTTTCCTTCATCTTAGCTTATCATGCTCATACAGATGAACAGACTCAGATGGTAAACAAAAGTTTGGGAAACTTGTTGTGGAGTCTGGTCACTAAGCATCATAATCAGTGGGATCAGATTCTGCCACAAGAAGAATTTGCATACAACGACACGCCAAACAGAAGCACTGGAAAGAGCCCATTCCAGATATTGTATGGAATGCAACCCAGGGGAGTGTTTGAGTTGAGAGAATTAGGACAGAGTGAGATGAGAATCATTGGAGTAGAATATTTTGCAACAGAAATGCAGAAGCTCCATAGTCATATCAGAGACAATTACAAAACTCTAGCCAAGATTACAAGCGCAGAGTTGACCAACATCATAAAGAACTTCAATTTGAGGTGGGAGATCAGGTTCTGGCACATCTCAGGAAATAAAGGTTCCCTAGGGGGATATCTAACAAGTTAAAGATGAAGAAGATAGAACCATGTAAGATCTTGAGGAGGTTTGATGCAAATGCCTACGAGATTGAGCTGCCAGATGATGTGGGCATATCAACCATATTCAACATTTCAGACTTGTATCCTTATAGGAAATATGACACAGAGGGATCAGAAGATCAAGATAAGATTCAATGGGAGAAACAAATGCCTGTAGTAGAAAAACAACTGATGGAGAAGATCCTTTATCAAAGAATTAGCAAGAAGACTAGGAGGAAGACCTATTTTGAATATCTGGTCAAGTGGAAGGGACACCTAATAGAAGATGCTAGTTGAGAAAATGAAGTTGATATCTAGAAGCATGGAAAGTCAGTACAGGAGATCATGGACAAAAGTCCATGAATTTTTTTGCAAAGGAGTATAATGCAGGAACATCGTCAGTAATCACACGTGGAAGGAAAGAACAATGCTCAAGAATAATTTTGGAATCTCAAATGTTGGGAGTTACTGTGAGTCTTTCGGGGAGTTGATGAAGAAAAAAATAAGATCAAACACTTGGAGGTGGAATGATCATGAGCGATCAGGGAGTTTCACTCCAAGTCCTGAATGTAACTAAAATTAGGTAGCAGTTAGGTTTTCATTTTTAGAGTAGACAAGTAGTCGAGGGGAACCCTAAGGACCCTCTGAGATAAATAGAGGTTTTGTACGCCCAAATGAGGCTGTTGCGAGTTAGTAGGAACCTTATGAGTTTTTAAGTTAATGAATTGATATTAGTTGTAGCCATTTAATTTTGAATGAATATGACAGAGGAAATTTGATCCAAATGCATAGTATTGTTATTGTTTGCAATTCTCTGTTATTTTGTTTTCATAAATGAATGAATCTCATTATGAATGGATGAAACTATGAATGTTAGTATAAGTTTCAATTGTTTATCTTCTATTGATTCAGTGCAAGTTGTGCACACTAAACGCAAGGAGTGTGTTGATGAAATATTTTTTGATTTCGAAGCTCAGAAGAGATAGCACGAAACTTTCCTTTTTCAAGGAGTGAAAACCGACTGTTGTAAGGCGTGCACAGTCACCTAAAAGAACCAATTCTTGCGTAAGAATCTCTACAAGGAATGCATAGATCCAAAATTTGGCTAAGCATCGAAGGGACTCCGTAAGAGTCAAAGGAGTAGAAGGCGAGAAATATCAGAAGGGATAACGCCTTCCAGAAGCGTAGACAAGGTCTAAGAAACACACTCATGTGATGAACAAAGGTCGAAGCCTTTGAATACCTAGAAATCTAATAAGTCAGAAGAATTTGTAAACTCTGGAGGAGGAGTGACAGTGACCGTCGTATTGGGCACGGTGAAGTATCTGGACCGTCTATTTGAGGTGAGCGTAGAGTCATAAATCGAGATTCAGGAGCACGTAGGGAAATTTTCCCCCAAGATCACGAAACACAAACTTGTGACTTGCGAAGAAGAGATCAAAACCATCATATCATGAAGAGCATGGATCGTTGATCTAGAGAGAGCGGAATTTGTGAAGTCAGAAGTCGAAAGGAAGAATGGGTTGCTCTCCAAAAATCTTGAAATGCGAAGTCCTGATTCGTGAGAGAGGATCTAGGTGGTTGGAGCACAAGAAGCCTTAGATCATTGATTTGAGGCGAATGAAATCGGTAGTTCATAGATTGGAAGTAGGGAGAGTCAGGTGACTCACAACAGGATATATGAGGCCACGATTTGCGAAGAGCCTTTTAGTTAGGCCCATGGTCACGAGTAGTGGTCACGTGGAGGAAGATTATACCTGGTGCTTGTTTTCACAGGCAGAGTTTCAGAAAAGAGACTGTGGATTTTTTTTTAGGATCCCAGCAAGGGATAGAAGAGCTATTCCATCCCAGTTTTTTGAAGATCTGATATCGGGAGGTTAGCAGACCCTGCTGAGGTAGGGGCTCTGCATCAAGGTACAAGACCCTAAATTAATTCTCAACTCAATGTTTCTAAAAAAGAAACAATTTGACGAACAAGTTGAGATATTTAAGGGGTTATCAAATGAAAAATTGTATAGCATACTTGAATATAATGAAGAAGAAATAAACAATTGGCTAGTGTATTATTCCGTGAAAAACCAAGATATTGAGAAAGAAATACATAATATGTATCTTGACTTAAGAGACTTGGAAGGTGAGTTATTCAACATTAAAATCCGGCATGAAATAAACGTGGCACCAATGAAAAGTTATATTGAAGATTGGTTCAGCAAGGAAATCGACAAATTAACCAAAGAAGGGAAAGAAATAGTTGAGACGGTTCCTGTAACCATCAATGAAGAAAATAAAAGGACAACAAAAAGCAATTGAAGACACGAGAGACCATCATAGTAAGTTCGTGTTGATCACATTTTGTTGTCTTTATCAGTTTTTCATCTAGTTACTCCACTTCTTTGACTATAAAGGTTTAACTGAAATTTGATAACTTCACCATGTCTTCTTTCCAAGTCTTTCTACTATGCATCGACCACCACTCTTCTTCTACAAATTACTTTGTGTACATATTTACTTTATGGTCCGCGGGAGCCCCAATACCAGTCCTAAGTGTTATAAATTAAGGGTAGACTAGAAACAAAAATATATTTTAATTTTATTTACTACAGTAGTTCTAGAATCAACAATATGTAAGCAAATTTTGATGTAAACCAATAACAAAAATTATACAATGGATATGAACATTAAAAACAAAAATTGTACAATGGATCTGAACATTAAAAACAAAAATCAGACCTGAACATTTACCTTAGCAAAAACAAAAATAGATTTACCTGATTAGCTTGTTGTTATCCTCATTTTTGTATGCTCAGAAAAATGATATAAGGGTCATGGATCAAAACCGTCGGGGGAAGATCTCATCATGGACTTGTGAACAATTTTTCCAAGGAATTAGGGAAAAATTCAGAAAACAAGTAAGACTGAAGAAAAAGGCACCATTTCCCAACAAATGGAAACTACTTGGAAAAAAATCAGCAAAATAAAAGTGCTATAATGATCACAGTAGTTAGAGGGCTGTCCAACAAAAATATTAGTTCCAACAAACACAGGTCACCAAAAAGGGCCAGAGGCAGCACTGAAAATAGGACAACAACAACAAATAGGTGTACCAACAACAACAGTAGCAAGTAGACAGTGGCAGCACAAGGTATAGGTGATCGTACCATAAAAATGATAGTCAAAGGATGGAATAAAATACCCTTAATGGGTTGGAAACAAAAAATAGAAGGAGGGATAAACCCTCAGTGGCAACCCCAAGTAGGTCACACCACTCCTAGAAATCCCCAACACTATACAAGAAACCAAGGAGGGAGTTTCACCCTAAACCAACAAAAAGAGAGGGAATCGTACCACATACTAGCAGCCAAGGAGGTATACGTACCACTAAATTAGACTGAACAAGAAGGGGCCACACCACACACCAACAAAAGATTCACACCAAGAGAGTCACACCTAAATTGATACAAAGAGGGGTCGGGACCAAGGTGGTTGCACCCTACAACAAAATAAGAGAGCCCCAACAAAAAATTAAACAAGGAGGGGCCAGGACCAAGGAAGTTGCACCCTACAACAAAAGAAGAGAGTCGTAGTGAAATTTCAGACCAAGAATAGATTTGAGGGAAGAAAAATGAGTGAGTGTAAGAGTGAGGAGGTGAGGTTTCTTTTTATAGTTTAGGTAGGGGGTTAGGGTTACTTAAGATAATCCCGTCTTTAAGGTTAAACTAAAACCCAATAATAAAACAAGTTAAAACAATTAATATTTTAATTATAAAAATATTATTTAGAAAGTCAACAAGTCAAGGTGACTAGAAAAGACCAACACCACATAAACATTAAGAAGGATGTGGATCAAGAAATGGGATGCAACAAGACAAAGTAAAAGGGGTCTTCTTCAATGCCAAAATGTCCACAAGGGTTTCATGATAACTTATAAGATTTTATCATCCCAACATAAGAGGAAGGTCACTTATGTGATCATATCCTTCTTCTTAACTGCTCCTAGGTCTCATGGACCATCCCAAGAGAGAAGAAGATCACACATCATCTCATCTTGGTACTTAACCAAGAACTTCCTGGTCCTATACCATGATACCCCAAAACACATTTGGGGGCCCTAGATCACCACTAGGGTCTTATCCACCAAGGCACACAACCAAGGATCAATCCAAGCACTGAGCAAGGATTCCCTGGAACACATCCAGGGGACCTAGAACACATATAGGGACTTATATCCACCAATTTAAACAACCAAGGATCAATCCAAGCACTGAGAAAGGATTCCGTAGAACACATCTAGGGGCCCTAGAACACATCTAGGGACTTATATCCACCAAGGTACACAACCAAGGATCAATCCAAGCACCAATCAAGGATTCCCTAGAACACATCTAGGGGCCCTAAAACACATCTAGGGACTTATATCATCAAATTTCTTGGTCCCTAACCAAGAACCCCAATAATACACTCGGGGACCTCACTAGGGTCTTTTTACATGGATCTAAATGCTTGGTCCCAGACCAAGAACCCCGGGAGTGTACTGGGGCCCCTAGATCTCAGCTAGGGTCTTTTTCATCCTCCAGGAGAATGGCTCTTGCAGTTGCATTAATTTTAACACTCCCTCTCAACAAGAGAGGCATTCTCAGCAACACCAAGATTGTCTCGAAAGTACACAAACTTTGTCAACGATAGGGGCTTGGTCAAAATATTTACAGTTTGTTTCACCATTGGAACATACTGAATACTGAGAATGTTCTTCTACACCATGTCCCGAACATAGTGATATCTCATCTCAATTTGCTTCGATATTTCATGAAACACAGTATTCTAGGAGATCTTTATAGATATTTGTTTATCATGATGAATCATTGTGGGTTCCATCTTAGCACTAAACAAATTTGAGAGTACATTTCTAAGCCATATTTCTTCTCTACTAGCAATGCTTACAACAATGTATTATTCCTCTGCAGTGCTTTGGGCTATGGAGCCCTACTTCCTTTTGGACCAAGAGATCATAGTTGAACCCAAACTAAAACAATATCTAAAAGTTCTCCTCTAATCCACTGTACTGCCCATCCAATCTAAATCTGTATAGCCATGAAGCATTAAACTTCCACTAGAAGTGTATCTAATTCCATGTTCCATTGTAGCCTTTAGGTACCTCAACACATGTCTTTGTCGCAACCAAGTGAACACGTCACGACTCAACCATATACAGACTCAATGTATTCATGGAAAATCATATATATGGCCTTGTGTTCATCAAATACATCAATGAACTAGTTATTTGTCTATACATGGTGGCATCCACTATCTCTTAAAGTGACTTAATAATTTCTCCCTAAGGAATTAGTACCTCCCCCCTCTCTGGGAGTACCTATACATACACTAGAGTTGATGTCATGCATTCTCTTTCTACAACTCATGAACCAACTCACATACTGGGACTACTACACCTAATCCCTCTGAGTCTCATAATATGTCTATCTCCCTGCATGAGAAAACTAGCTCCCTCTGAGCCTGCAAGATCCTTTGACTTTGAACTGGTGTTGTATCACTTTCAATATATACTTGGTGTTGGTACTGAGTTTAATATGAAAAGTTGAGTGAAACTTATACCAGGTTATGATTTGTGTCATGTGACCTCACTATCCACTAACCAAGCCTTTTCTTCAGGAAATTGCAGGACACCTCCCGCAAATGACATGTATAACCTTATTGAGCTCTCGTACCAAGGACAATGGATCAATTACATTTTCAGGACTCCCGACTCAAAAAGTATATATGTTGGGTTCTTAAAACAAGGGAGAAATACCCCAACTACCAAGATAACTTGTTGGGCTCCTTAACTAGGAAAACAACCCAACCTAAAAAGACTCAAATGACAACTCGTTAGACTCTTGTATCGGGAATGATGGTCCAACATATTGTTGAGTTCCCAAACTAGGGAAAATGACCTAGATTACATCAATTAAAACAAGTATTTGTTGAGATCACAACTTCCTTGGTCATATAACCAAAATAAAATTGAGATTATGATAGTACTCCTTTAAGACACCAGTCCATAAATATGACAAGAAGATAATCACACCTCTTCTTGATGTCTTTAGTAGACACATACTTATTTCAAATTCAGTGATCAAATGCAAATGAAACATACATGTACTTACCTTGAATTTTCTTGGGTTGAATACACAGCTTGTACTTTGTAGCTTGTTATCACCTGTAGCTTCCAAAACCATTTTTTTTGTGTGCATATGTTTGACATGTAATTGTTGTTCAAGTAATTTTGTATCCTCAAGAGACCATACCGTTGTCCTTATTTGAGCATTATGTAACACTTGTTTGTTGTCTATGCTTTAACCCCTTTTGACAGGAGTTCAGTTCTTTGACCACGGTTACTTTCCATTCTTCAAAATGATCACTTTGGACCTTTTGAAGGAAAAGGATATCTACATTGTAACCAATAATTTCTCGCAACAAGTTTTGTCAGCGATATTTCCATGAGAGAGCCCAAGTAGGACAAAAAGTGTATTTTTCATTAGTGGTGTATGGGTATTTATGGCTATGTAATATAATGGGAGGATATGGCTCCTCTGGTAGTTATGCCCCTGTAAGTTCAATTTGGAATTTACCGAGAATTCCTCTTGGAGTGCCAATAAATTTGATAGAGGAATCTTGAAAAAAACCACAAAGATTCTGCAATAGAAAACCATCTACCTGATTATCTCTCACATCCATAGCACAAGACCTACTTCAGGTAAAGGTATTCATTTCGTTCCTTGTTAGTTTAACTTGATTATATTCTTTGAAAGTGTTTCATTAAGTGTTTCATCATAAATGAAAGGGGACAACTCTACTTGATCAATTCTTTCTAGAGGTTCAGAAGACTAGAAAATAACATTGCACTCTCAGGAACACAAATTTAATCAAGAAATAAATCAACACACCTCCAAATCACTTCTTCATGGACATAAAAACAACCACTACAATCTTCATACTATCTCACTCTATTCAATCTAAGTATTCTGAGCTTGTTGAAGAGATGGGGGCAGACATATTTTTCTCTTCCACAGAATTTGGTTCCTTTGTATTCTGAATATTTTTCTATGAAGTTATTAGGTAATGGACTTGGTAGACTCAACAACGTTCTTTATGCACCTCTTGTTCTACTATCATAATCATGAGGAAAATGTTCCTCTTCACCCAAGTCATGTGCTAAGGTCCATGTTTATTTGCACTATGACAAGGTCCTCTTATGGAGTAGCTCGAGGTGACTCGTTCTTATACCACACAAATAGATATCATTTAAGGTTCAGGTACAAATTGAGATGTTTGGGCCTTCGACATTTATTCAAACTTGAAAATTCATCATTCATATTTAAAGTATGGCCTCAAGACAATGCTCAACCTACCTCAAAATTTGCGTAACAGACCTCTACCTCAAACCTGCATCAAACATACCATCAAAATCCTCTAAAACTCAGTTTCCTTTTTGCAATAGGTCAAGTATAAATTCAATCTCCTTTTCACCTCAGATCCACCCTTAACCACAAACAATCTTGCCTTAGATATGTACTTGAGTTACCTCATACTTTGAGTGATTTTGTGATTTGAAGTTAGGATAGGTTTGCAATTTTCTTTGTCCTATAATGGTTGTGGTTAGGGTTGGGGTATATTCTAAGAGGGTTAGGTCTCCTTCTTATTTATGTAGATATGCCTCTGTTATACACCTGTCCAGAATGTCATCCTCAATCTGGTATGGATAACTTCCACAAGGACTACCCTTCTTCTGCCTTAAGAAGTGGCTTAGACCTGTAATTGGATTTCCCATAAAAGGGTTGAGATTTTTTCCTGGTAATATCCATAAATAGGTCTTGGACCTACTCCTACAATCAACATGGACCTAATGTTCAATATCTTCAAATTTGTATCAGGCATGTGCCTACCTCAGCCTTAGAACATGTCGAGTTCTAGTGCTTCAGATGAGTAATGATGGTGTCATACTGAAAACAAGATATGATATTAAACAATCTTACTATTGATCTACAAAAACAAACCTTAGATGTGGATCTACGTTGGCTCAAAAGTTTGCCACAATTGATCTCTTTTCATGCCCTAAGCTCTAATACCATGTTAGAAATTAAGGGTAGATTAGAAACAAAAATATCTTTTAATTTTATTTACTACAATAGTTTTAGAAAAAATATATATAAATAAATTATGATGTAAACCAATAATAGAAATTATACAATGGATCTGAACATTAAAACAAAGATTATATTTGAACATTTACCTTAGAAAAAACAAAAACCGATTTACCTGGTTAGCTTGCTATTATCCTAAATTATATATGCTCAGAAAAAGTCTATAAGAGTCATGGATCAAAAACCTCAGGGGTATATCTCATCATGGACTTGTGAACATTTTTTCGAAGAAGAACTTAGGAAAAATTCAAAAAACAAGTAAGACTGAAGCAAAAGGCACCATTGTCCAATAAAAGGAAACCACTTGGAAAAACCTGCCCAAAATAAAATTGTTATAATGATGATAGTAGTTAGAGGGTTGTCCAATAAAAATATTAGTGTCATCAAACATAGGTCACCAAAAAGGGGCATAGGCAGCACTGGAAATAGGACAATAGCAGCAAATAAGTGTACCAACATCAACAGTAGCAAGTAGACAATGGCAACACAAGGTATAGGTGATCGTACCAACAAAAAGATAGTTAAAGGCTGGAATAAAATACCCTTAGGGGGTTGGCGACAAAAAATAGTAGGATGGATAAACCCTTTGTGGAAACCCCAAGAAGGTTGCACCACTCCCAGAGATATTCAAAACTATACAAGCAACCAAGGAGGGAGTTTCACCCTAAACTAGCAACAAGAGAGGGAGTCATACACATACCAACAACCAAGGAGATATTCATACCACTAAATCAGATTGAACAAGAAGGGGTCGCACCACACACCAAAAAAATATTCATACCAAGAGAGTCACACCTAAACTGAAACAAAGAGGGGTCGGGACTAAGGAGGCCACATCCTACAAAAAAATAAGATAGTTGCAACTAAAAATGAAACAAGGAGTGGCCAAGACCAAGGAGGTCGCACCCTACAACAAAAGAAGAGAGCTGCAACAAAATTTCATACCAAGAATAGATTTGAAGGAAGAATAATGAGTGAGTGTAAGAGTGGGGGGATGAGGTTTTTTTTATAGTTTAGGTATGGGGTGAGGGTTAATTAAGCTAACCCTATATTTAGGGTTAAATTAAAACCCAATAATAAAACAAGTTAAAACAATTAATATTTTAATCATAAAATATTAATTATAAACTCAACAAGTCAAGGTGACTAGAAAATACCAACACCACATAATCATTAATAAGGATGTGGCTCAAGCAAGGGGATGCAACAAGACAAAGTCAAAGGGGTCTTCTTCAATGGAAAAATTTCCACAAAGGTCTCATGATAACTTATAAGATTTTATCATCCCAACATAAGAGGAAGGCCACTTATGTGATCATGTCCTTCTTCTTAACTGCTCCTAGGTCTCATGGACCATCCAGAGAGAGAAGAAGATCACACATCATCTTGTTTTGGTACTTAACCAATAACTACCTGGCCCCAGACCAGGATACCCCAGAACACATCTAGGGGCCCTAGATCACCACTAGGGTCTTATCCACCAAGGTACACAACTAAGGATCAATCCAAGCACTGAGCAAGGATTCCTTGGAACAAATCCAGGGGCCCTAGAACACATCTAGGTACTTATATCCACCAAGGTACACAACCAAGGATAAATTCAAGCACCAAGAAAGGATTCCCTGGAACACATCCAAGGGCCCTAGAACACATCTAGGGACTTATATCCACCAAGGTACACAACCAAGGATAAATCCAAGCACCAAGAAAGGATTCCTTGGAACACATCCAGAGGCCCTAAAACACATCTAGGGACTTATATCATCAAACTACTTGTTCCCTGACCAAGAACCCCAACTATACACTAGGGGCCCTCACTAGGGTCTTTTTCCATGGATCTAGTTTCTTGGTCCCAGACCAAGAACCTAGGGGTGTACTCAGGGCCCTAGATCTCAGCTAGGGTATTTTTCATCCTCCCAGAGAATGGCTCTTGCAGCTGCATTAATTTTAACACTAAGGACAAACGCATTTAAATTTCAAAGCTTTGTAACAGACTAGATATTTTTTCAAAAATCCCAAGAGAATTATTTTGGGATTAGTTTTGATTGTACTTTGTAACTTTGATTTTTGAGTATAAAGTATTTGAGATTGATCTATCATTTTTTGTATTTGATCTCCCCCTATTTTACTCTATTAAAGTTCTCTTATGCATGTAGACCATCTTCTTTTCTTTTATGTGATCATAAATCTTCAGTTTAACTATGATGGATGTGAGGAAACTTTGTCTATCTCTTTCAAATGTATGAGCTCTATGGTTCCTGTTCATTTCTTAGGAACTCTCTGAAAAGAGAAACAAAACATTTTATTTCTTGTTATTTTTCTTGCAGTCTTTATATTTCTTTGATTATCACGATGGACTTCTGCAAAGTCCCATATTCTAAAAATCTAGAGTCCCAAGAAAATCTTAAAATAAAAGAGGAGTACCACCTCTATAAAAATGCAGGGGGATTTGTATCCCCATGAGGTTTATGTTTCGGTCCTAACAGATTCAAGCGTCAATAGATACCTATTGTATGAGATAGATTTACAAAAATGCAGCCCTAGTATGTTTGGTATTCATCACTATTACATCTTGTTGGGTTGAGTGTTGAGGCATATATTATATTTCTTGGTACATGGTTGAGGTTTTTTGGTTGTGATGTTTTGGTGAAGTTATTGGTGTAGTCTGAGGCTACATATCAGTGAGGGTTTGATGTCTATTCCATGTGATGTTTATTACACTTGATCATGATTTTATACACATGTATGGCACATGAATAGAGAGATATATATGCACTTGGTTAAGGGATACATCTGATGATGTATGCATAGGACATAGATACAGATTGGGCATAGTGACAATTCACAAGTTGATTTGACAGAGGTAGCAAAGTGTCTAAGTTTCAGAAAGGAGAAAACCCTAGCTTTATGAAGGTGTACACAAGTTGCAATATAGAAAAGACGCGTACATACGTGGGTTGTAGTATAGATAGGTCATGCACATACGCTAGCTACAACATATACAGGTCGCATACCTATTGGTATTTGTTGGTATTGACTAAATTCTGGTACAGATTGATTACAGGATATTGGTACAACTTGGTTACAGGTTGTTGGCACAGATTGGTACAGGTTTACAGTGGTATATCTCACAGTTACAGTGTGGCATTGGTTTCATCATTTTGATAGTTATATTTCAGGGTGGTTGGATGGGGAAAGGATAGGTGGTTGTAGCCACCTTCCTGTTGTAGCCGAAGAACATAGGGGGTTGTAGCCTCCTTTTGGTTATATCCATAGAATTTGGGAGTTGGAACTTCCCTCGGGTTGTAGCTTGAAAATATAGGGTGTTGGAGCCTCCTTCCAGTTGCAGTGGGAGAACAAAGGAAGTTGGTGCTTCCAATGAATGTAATTCTTAAAGACATATAAGAAAAATCATTATTTGATTTTCTCCCACATTGGGTTTCCACGTAAAAATATCGGTGTATTGTGTATGGGTATTATTTTTTTTTTGTTTGTTAATTTGTTCGGACCTTTTTGGCAGCGGGATTAACCTTTGGCTTGAGAAACGACGACTCAAGGGCATCTAAGCCATCAAAGTCACCTAGGGATCGCACCTGGCCTGAGCCACACCAACCCTTAACATGGTTGGATTTTTTGTCCCCGCAGGTTTCGAACCGGTGACTTTTCAACACGGAGTGGCTTAACAACACACTCCATCACCGACTATTCTACACCTCAGGGACTTGTGTATGGGTATTATTACTCATTTTTCATGGTTCATTTATTCTGCACTTGTGGAATGAGAATGATAAATTAATCATAAAGATAAATGACACTTATATATTGTGGTTAAAAGGGACTAAATTGCTCTATTATTGATTCACCCCCCTCTCATTAATCCAACAATTGGTAGGGATAATGTAGATATGAGAGATAGATGTAATTATGATAGACCATGGTATGATAATCCCTCGTAGGTTATTTCAGTTTTTAATGATTATGAATAGTTGATACACAAACATATTTATGAGGGTAAGACTGGGGAGGATTAATATTTATGAGGGTAAGACTTGGGAGGATTAATATGTATGTTGCATTAATAAGTTTAAACTTTTTAATGTTCTTAATAAAAATTGTTTTGAACATTATAAATTGATGGCTTGACTCTAGCCTCTTATGTGTTTAAATAAATAAGTTGAAAGAAGGAAAAAAAAGTGATTTGTCCATCTTTAATAGTTATTATTTATTTATTTATCTATTATTAAATAATACACAATCTCTCAAGTTTTATTTTTTATATATATGTAATAATAAATTAAAAGTTTTGAATACATACATTGATGAACAATAAACACAAACACAATAGAGAAATAAAAGAAGAAAACTCTAAAATACATCAAGTTTTATTGTTTTTTTTATATATAATAATCAATTAAAAGAATTAAAAGTTTAGAATGCATACATTGATGAACAATAAACACAAACACAATAGAGAAATAAAAGAAAACTCTGGAATACATCAATGAATTATGAGAAACACCAAATGTGTCAACACAATAGAGAAATAAAAAAGAACTCATAAATAGATCAATGAATTATGAGAAACACCAAATGTGTCAATAAATAACGAATAGAGAGGCATGAAAATAGGAAAAGAACTCCACCTCGACATTAACTAACTAGAAATGCTAAATCAATGCCTTTTAAAAAAAAAGGAAAAAGATGACTTGGTATTGACTATCAAAGTTGGATATGAATCACATAATCCAAAATAAATATAATCCCAAAAACGTTTTCCTTACTACCTTTGTTTAAGGTATAAGGAAATAATGTTAAGCTTATACAAGGTATCAACTACAAATACAAACAAAGTAGCTAATGGGCACATTTATTCTCAAGAGTATTTGACCATGTCCAATATTTTAATGGCT
>JZKD02S0951138.1:0-13771 GCA_000966675.3 Picea glauca
TATATATATATATAATATAATATAATATAATATAATATGTGTGATATTTTTAATTTCTGAATGAAGTGAATTAATAAGTAGACAAATAAAAATAAAAAGTTGGTTAATTTTTTTTTGGGATTTGGTAAACATAATTTTTTATTATTCATTTTTTTTTTCAAAATTCCCATCATTTGAATTATTTTAAGATGAATAAAAGATTTTAGTAACAGACAATATATTTCACTAATTTTCATCAATAATGAAATTATAACTTTTGAAAAAATTCTTAATGGAAAAAGAATTCCTATTCCATTTTTAGCCATTAATTTTATTTGTAATGGACATTTAATATTAAAATTAAGACATTGCTTAAGGTTTGCACTCTTACATAGTTTTTATTACTTGCAAATTATTTGATATTAGTTATTGTTTTATTGGAATCTCTTTGTATGAATTGTTACACATTGTTGTATTTTCATCATCACTCTACATGAAATAGGAACATTTTGAAAAAGAATACAAAGCACAAAATATCAGTAAATTTGTGAGTACAAGTTAAAATCATGTTATTCTAATTTGTTTGATTTTATATTGTTTAGTTTTAGTGAAATAGAAGATTCCAAGTATAAATAAGAGAATATATCATTAATATATACTTGTATAAGAAATATCAATACTTTTATTGATGAAAGTAATTTTTACTTTCCTTTTTAAGAGGGGAACTTCTAGATGAGCATAGCTCTGATTAATATATACTTCACCATAAATCTCCTTACGTTGCTTATACATCACTATGTAGTTTCAATGAAACCTTCTATGAACTTTCTAGTAGGTGGAACTTATAGTAAGCATTATTATAATTATTCATTTAACATTATATCAACTACAAGTGCCTTATATAATAAAACTTATCTATCTACTTAAGGGGTTTAGGGTATGACACTAACATGTCATCCCCCTTATAAAGTAGCATTATCCTCAAAGCAGTATATGAGGAAATTGTTGAAGGATGTCTATTGGTTCCCATGGGCCATCCTCAAGCTATGTATCCTTACACTATATTAGTACATATTATATAGTGTGGTGGCATATATTCCTTTCTCGTTTTTCAAGGATTACATATGGCTATAACTAAATGTAAACTTCTTCATCCAATTTTGAAAGGAAACATTGAATATAGGAATTAGATATAACCACTTTCATTAAGTAGGAGAGATGAAAGATTGGATGAATTTTAGAGTGGCTAGGAATCTCTAATTTGTAACACACTTGTCAAATATGTTTGAGGACCTTATATGGGTGTAGTACCCCCAGGATTAACCCTCAGTTGTAATTATACATATTTTTTTTAGGTTGGTGAGCCAGGATGTGCGGGGCATGCATTCCCATGTGTATATAATTCTTTATGGCCGTCATGGCTATGTTTATATGTTTTGAGACTAGGGGTATTATGTGTTGAATGGATTGCAAGACTAACAAATGTAATATGTAATGACATTTGAATATTATAATAAAATACATCACTTTTGTATACCAATTAATATGAAAGAGTATGGTGGGCTAGGAATCCATGAGAGGGAAATGGGGCTAAGGGATTAAGAAAAGGGGCTAAGTCAAGGGGGATTAATTCAAGGGAATATTATAATATATTCATAAATTCATAAGTCTTATGATATGATTTTATCCTAAGTTCCTAAGTGTAAGAATGAATCATCAGGTATAGAAATAGGTAGTTCCTTGAGTGCCATGTGTCAAGATAACAACATGAAAATATAATGTTGGGTTTTAGTGGGACATCCACTCTAATCATTCCATTCTTCAAATCCATCACTCTGACCATTTCTTGGATAGTATGAGTTGTGGAGTTATTGTTACCTTGTAAATATTTGGTTTGTTCGGTTAAAGAAGCAGGTTGTTAGGGTTGTGGATCATTCTCTTTGGGAGAGAACATTGTTTGGAATAGGTTTCCTTGTGTGCTTGGCTAGTGGGTTCCATAACTCTTGAGAGAAACCTTGTGTTCCAAGTTCCATAGAGCTTTAATATTTTTTGGATGACTTGTCCCTAAATCCCTAGAAAGGAAGGGGAACATTAGAAGGACTATGGACAAGAGAAGGGGTACACTTCATGGGGTGGGACAAGATGTGGGGATTGAGAGGCTATAAGGTGGAGCTATTGTTGGATTTAGTGTTATTTACCTTTTCTAAGGTTGTTTGATGTTGGACCTTAGGGTGTATTAGGTAGCCTTCGCTTTGGTGGATTCATAACCCTAGTTCGAGGGTGTCCTATTGCTGAGAGTGAAATAATGACAACATGTATGGATGGGAAGAACGTCTGAGGGTCTCCAACTAGTTAGTGATTTCCATAAAAGATAAGTGTTATTTTATGTATTTATTATGAACTTTGTGTGAATAGTTATGTTATTTTTATTGTGGTATAATTATTTTAATTATGCATGTATTATATGATGTTAAAAGTGCATAATTGTGTTCATATACATGCCATATTATTTAATAAATGGTATTGGAGATTTAATGGGATGAATTAAACAAAAAATCAAATTCCATTGCTTAACATAAGTCATGATCTCGTGACATATTCCCAAAAGTGAGTTGAGGGTGTGTTGCAGTGTGGCATTAAAGACACATGTTCAACAAGAAGCCTATATGGGTCAAAGGAAGCATGATGAAGTATAAATTTTCACATTTAAGGTTTAGAGGATGTATGTAAATTGCTTGTCAAAAGTTCCACACAGAAGTTGAGAAATTTTCTTATAAATTTGTGAGATCTGAGTTCAAAGGGTTGGAATTGGGAAAGGGTTAAAATTCCCAATTCCAACCTTTGATTGAGTTTTTTTGGACTTGTAATTGGTAAAATTTTGGAAATTGTAGAGTAGCCATGGTGAAATTGGGAGAAATTAAAAAAAATCCCAATTGATACAATGAAATTCATTCAGAAATAGACACAAGAGTCTCAAACTTCTGGTACAGTGGTCAATTTGACATGCACATTGATGAAATTTTCCATAGGAAGATAATTATATAGAGCTTTCATGGAAGTCGAGGAAGAAACCTTGAATATAGGCATTTTTAAAATTTTCAATATTTTGGAAAATTTGGAGATTTTCCATACATGATTTCTACAGTGATGTGGAGGAAATGTGTCATGTGACTTTCAATGGTGATATGGAATACCATGGAGGTGGGTTGGTGGCATGGTGGCAAGTCGTAATGGTGAGGTGACAGAACATCGTGGTAGGACAATGAGTTGTAGTATAAAGAAAAACCATTGGTGGTATCACATGTCGAGGTGAGAAGTCTTGAAAAACATGTTGGGGATGCAAAACCAATGAGGGAGGGTCATGTATCCCTTGGCGGTTTGATGTATTTCATGTCATAGGGTCATTAATACTTGATAATATTGACTATATGATATCAATCACATCCATTGATCTTCTGATCATCTCCATCGTTAGATATGGGAGCATACAAGTTTACGTGCCGAGGGAAAAAAGGGTGTGAGATGGAATCTTCCCATCCCCGCAGCCTATGTATGGGCGCTAGGTGGAAGATTCACAGGGGATATGGGGCCCACCGAAGGCATGGACCATTATCATGGTTCCATGTGATAGTATGGGTGGGTCCACAAATAAAAATATTTTACTATTTAGAAAATGCAATAAAGGTAAAGTACAATAAAGAAGAAAGAACAAGGGAAAATAATAAGAAAAAGGAGAAGGAAATATTGAGAGAGGGGGGGTGGGAGGAGGAATGTGGAGGCTGACACGGTAGGGATGGGGTGTTTAAGAGAGTGACATGGAATCAGCTTAGGGTTCCATTTGGACCCATTATGCTACATCAGTAGCCATGTTAGCAAAGATGCCACAAAGGCAAAATTGTGCTATAGTTTAAAAAAGAAGAAGACAAGTCTGGAGACATAATCATATTTTGGCCATATAAGGAGCATTATAATTCAAAATAAGATAAAATTTTATAGATGCAAGAGAGGGCCACTTGCCAATTATGCTCAAATTTTCTAGAAGATGCAAATTACATGTTTTTGAATATCAAGGTCAAGCTCAGTGACAAGAACATAGTTATTGTTGAAATGTTTACAAAGTGTTAGAAAAGTATACATGAATATATTTTGTGAAGTAATTTTCCAGATTACAAGGAGTTTGGAGTGGAGGTACTAAAAAGAAGGAAAAATCCACTATTTTGAGCCACTTTTGGGGGATTTTTAGGATTTTCAGAGGGGGAAAAGGGTCCCCAGATGGGAAATATGGAAAAAATTATTAATTTTAATTTTTTTATACTCATAAATCCAGACAAATTTGGTTTAGTGAAGTTTTTCCAGAAGTTCTTAGTTTGGGAGATACCCAGTTTGGATAAAAATTCGAAGTCTAGAAAAAAGGGTGATAAAGAACACAGTTGTCATTTCCAAATTGTTGCAATTTTGGTTGGAGCATCACATTCAAAATATGATGGTTGTTATGAATTCATTGTCCTCATTATTATAAATGTCTCATAGAAACATTTCCTTGGTTCCTGACAGATTTACTTCTACAAATGACTGAAGTTGGTGTATAGGATTAATTGCACTTTGAAGAAAAGTGCACAAAAGGGGTAAATTAGAAAAATTTAGATTACTGTAACTTCCTGCTGATAGATCAAATTTGATTAAAAAAAGAGTAGTCATTGAAAATGTATTGGATGGGAGAATCCATATATTTAGCTATAATTATGACTTAAGAAATAAAATTCACAGGAAAAGAAAGAAAGATGATCGATGACCCAAAAAGGAGAATTAATGCATGATTTTTCCATAATTTTAGAATTATTGTTTTTGTCTAGAAAATTGTGTTGTATGCACATTTTGCAGACTTAAGGGAATTGATAGAGAATAATCAATTCATAATGAGAACCAGATACCTAGAGTATGCACAGAGAACTTACAACCATGAAGAGGAATTCAAAGGATTGTATGTTAGCATGGGCAATGCATGGATTCAATCAAATGGGAATAAAGAAGGAAAATAAGAAATTTTAGATTTAGTGGAGATCGTGAAAATATTTCAAAGAGATGTGTGGATATACATAGAAGACAATGAGAGAATTATGAGAATTTAGGAGGAGAAGAATAACATCAATACTGAGTTGTTGCAAATCTTGAATATGTTGCAGAGGAGGATGGATAAAGAGTGATATCACGGAAAGTAAAAAGGAACAAACCTAATGACAGAAGAGAATATGTTAAAATTTCTAGGCACTCTATAATTTCTAGTAGACTTCATCATCATCATCATAAATCACCAGGGAAATCAATTGCTAGAGATCATGCATTTTTAGAGTNGGAAATATGGAAAAATTTATTAAGTTTAATTTTTTTATACTCATAAATCCAGACAAATTTGGTTTAGTGAAGTTTTTCCATAAGTTCTTAGTTTGGGAGATACCCAGTTTGGATAAAAATTCGAAGTCTAGAAAAAAGGGTGATAAAGAACACAATTGTCATTTCCAAATTGTTGCAATTTTGGTTGGAGCATCACATTCAAAATATGATGGTTTTTATGAATTCATTGTTCTCATTATTATCAATGTCTCATAGAAACATTTCCTTGGTTCCTGACAGATTTACTTCTACAAATGACTGAAGTTGGTGTATAGGATTAATTGCACTTGGAAGAAAAGTGCACAAAAGGGGTAAATTAGAAAAATTTAGATTACTGTAACTTCCTGCTCATAGATCAAATTTGATAAAAAAAAGAGTAGTCATTGAAAATGTATTGGATGGGAGAATCCATATATTTAGCTATAATTATGACTTAAGAAATAAAATTCACAGGAAAAAAAAGAAAGATGATCGATGACCCAAAAAGGAGAATTAATGCATGATTTTTCCATAATTTTAGAATTATTGTTTTTGTCTAGAAAATTGTGTTGTATGCACATTTTGCAGACTTAAGGGAATTGATAGAGAATAATCAATTCATAATGAGAACCAGATACCTAGAGTATGCACAGAGAACTTACAACCATGAAGAGGAATTCAAAGGATTGTATGTTAGCATGGGCAATGCATGGATTCAATCAAATGGGAATAAAGAAGGAAAATAAGAAATTTTAGATTTAGTGGAGATCGTGAAAATATTTCAAAGAGATGTGTGGATATACATAGAAGACAATGAGAGAATTATGAGAATTTAGGAGGAGAAGAATAACATCAATACTGAGTTGTTGCAAATCTTGAATATGTTGCAGAGGAGGATGGATAAAGAGTGATATCACGGAAAGTAAAAAGGAACAAACCTAATGACAGAAGAGAATATGTTAAAATTTCTAGGCACTCTATAATTTCTAGTAGACTTCATCATCATCATCATAAATCACCAGGGAAATCAATTGCTAGAGATCATGCATTTTTAGAGTCGAAAAGTAGCCCATGTACCATGTTAGACATCATAGAAGAAGGTTTGGGGTAGATGAATTGTAGGAAGACTTAAAGAATATTAATTCTCCTTCATTTGATGGTGAGAATAAGAAAGATGAATATACAGGTCTTTGATCTAGTTTGGTAGTTTTTTACAGTTTTTCGGATCCCAAACTTCTGGGGCCGTTTTGAGGCCCTAAATGACATTTTGTTTTTTTACTTTTGGGGGAATAGGGGTAGCCAACAACATTCGTTGAGCCTCAACGAAAGTTGTAATTCTCAATTATACATTTATAATGAGGTATTTAATGTCCCAAAAAAACATCCTATGCAAACATTACGCCCTCGGGAAGTTAACGTATCAACTACACCCATCGAGACCCACACACCTTTTGGCATTTCATCTTCTAGGGTTTAGGGTTTCAAATGTTTAGGGTTTTGTCATTTATGATTTATGTTAAAAAGTAATTTAGAGCCTCATTGTAATCAACTTCTTGCAAAGGCGCATAGGTGTCACATCTATTCTCAGAGATAAGCTACCACCATTCGAGAAAACTCGTTTCATTATGCGTTTTTACAGTTTCAACATTTTCCATTTATTAATAGAGTTCAAGTTTCATTGTATCTCTCTGTTTTTGTTCCATATATGTATTTAATTTCGTTCCATTGATAAATATAGATCAATGGTATCATAGTACTCTACTCTTTATTTCTTTCTATGTGCATGTCCCCAATGAGGTTAGGGTACAAGGAGTTGGGACTCAAAATAGTTGAGCCTTTGCAAGACCATCCTCGACGACCCCGACGGCCTCCCCTAGTGGAAGAACAAAGAGATGAAGGAGAAACATATCCTATTAAAATGTTTCTTGAGGAATCTCTCACATGAAAAATGAATGAGATAATGGATATTTTTTCCCATATCCTTCGATGGATGCCAACAATAGATGCATATTCATCAGGGGGGCACTTTGGAGGCACCACCCTTGATCCATATTTTATGAGTAGAACAAAATGACTACAAATTATTAACAGGTGCTTACCAAAAAATAGTAGAGATACAGTAAAATTGGCTTTCTATTCAATAAGGAAATAAGCTAAAACTATAAAATGCAGCGGAAACAAGCTTGCTGGAATGGTGGCGGCTTATCTCTGAGAAGAGATGTGACGATTGTGCTCATTTGCAAGAAGATGATTACAATGAGGCTCTGAAGGCCTTTTTAAAATAAATAGGAATGAAAAAAACCATAGACATCCAAAAACCTAACCCTAGGATATGAATTTACAAAAGTCATACGGGCCTTGGTTCAGGAGTTGCCCTCCTTTGATGACTCGATAAAGTTGGATCTGTTGTTGTCCAGTGCCATTTATATGTGTGTCAATAATATGATCACTAGATTCCTGTTATATCCAGTCGGGGTTGAGCTCTGTTGGTGTCAATTATTTTTCTACTTATGAGGTGTCTAATAATGGTGGGAAATAAGGGCGAAGGAGATCCACGTTGAACATTGGGTGCAGGCCAAGGAAAGGAGGAATGTTGATCTAAATATCATTATCCCCCATGGCCTTGGTGATGGTGTACGACCCATAAAGGAGTGGGCGAAGCTTCTGATGGGGTCCTGTAAGGCGTTCTTTCTGCAAGTGCAACCAAACTTTGTCGCCCACCTAAAATTATGTGGCACCTGATGTTGATCATGGAACTTCTTGTACTTATCATTGGACTTCTGTAGGATATCTTGAACCTATTGGAGGATGTTCTAGATCCACTCAATGAGCCGAGTGGCTTTGTCACATTCAATTGGAGCAGGAGATGAGTCGGTTGAGGTGACCACAAGGGGAAGTGCAACATCTATGGGACCCAATGGTTGGAATCCCAACCCCACCTGAAAGGGGTTGTGGACGATTAAACTATGCAGGGCTCGAATGTATCTATGTTGGACATAGGGAAGGCTCTCATCCCATGTGTGAGGGTGATTTGAATTATACATGCGAAAGATATGCACAATCATTCGATTTACGACCTCGGTTTGACCATTTGTGTGGGGGTGGAAGGTCGTGGATTTGGTGAGCTTGGTGTCTAGTAGTGACCAAAGGCTTGACCAAAATGTGCTGAGAAATCGAATGTACTGATCTAAGACAATGGTTTGTGGGATTCCAAAATGTACCCACACTCGTTCAAAGAAGAGCTCGACAGTGGTCTCTGTTGTGATGTTCTTCTTGAATGCAACCAGAATCGCCATCTTAGAAAATCGATCAACAACCACAAAAACACAGTCATTTACCCGCTTGGTGGACGGGAGGCCTGGCATGTAGTCTATTGAGATGGATTCCCATGGCATGTCAGGAATTGGAAGAGGGGTGTAAAGGCCTTGTTTCTTAGTGTTCAGGTTTGGAAATAGCGCAGGCAGTGCAGGACCTGATATACTTGTCGACCTCTTGTCGAGGTTTCGGCCAGTAGAAATTTTGATGTAGCATTGCCACTGTCTTTTAGATGTCAAAGTGTCCTGCCACCCAACTGTAGTGGGCTTCCCAGATCATCTTCCCTTTCTCGCTTGATGGAACACATATATGGCCCAGATGACACAAAAACCCATCTTGATGATGGAAGTTATCGACAACTGTGTTTTCACCCAACATTTGGTAGGTTGTGGCGAATTCTGGGTCTGTCTCATATAGTTGGGTTCATCCAGAGGTCCCATGGCAGCAAGATTCTAGCACCGTGGTGAGTGTTGCGACTGCAGGTCTACTGAGGCAATCAATGACGTGATTGGTGCTTCTTGTTTTATACTTGATGTTGCGGTGGAATTTCTACAAGTATGTGGACCACTTTTGATGGCGGTCATTCTGCAATTTTCCTTGTGTCTGCATGAACTACAGTGGCTTATGATCAGTGTGGATGATTGTCTCTTTCCCAAGAATGTAATGTCTCCACTGGTGGTATGCTTTCAAAATGGATTACATTTCTTTGTTGTAAGTAGGGTACTTATGGAAAGCATCTGATAGTGTCTCACTATAATAGGCCATGGGTTGGTCATGATGAGGGAGAACGATGCCCACAACATAGTCTAAAGCATATGTCTCGATATCAAAGCATTGTTGCAGGTCTGGTAGTGAAAGTATTGGGGCTGAGCATAAGATTTTTTGCAAATCATCGAACGCTTGTTGTTGGGACTGGCCCTACACAAATTTCTCCTTACCAACACCCCTGGTTATTTGGATAAGGACCCATACAATATGGGATAATCCCAACACGAATCTATGGTAGAAATTGGCAAGGCTCAAGAATCTTCGAAGCTCAGTCAGTGTGGTTGGGGCTGGGGCTGGCCAGTCACAGATGACTTTGATCTTGGATGGATCCACATGTACGCCATGTTGATCAATGATGTAGCCCAGGTAATGGACCCTATCCATGACGAAGGAGCATTTTTCCAAGTTGGCATATAGCTTGTGTTGCCGCAGGGTGTGCAGAACCTTTTGAATATGCTGCAAGTGTTCGACCCAAGTCTTTTTGTAAATGAGAATTTCATCCATATACACCACGATAAAATTATTGGTGAATGGTCGTAGGATATCGTCCATCATCCTCATGAATGTGGCTAGAGAATTTGTCAAACCAAAGGGCATGAACAACCATTCAAAAAGGCCTTCCTTTGACTTGAAGTCAGTCTTCCATACATATGTTTGTTCTATAGGGACCTAGTGGTAGCCATGCTTTAGATCAATCTTACTGAAGTATTTATCCCCTGTGAGTTGATCAAGTAGTTCGTCGATTCAGAAAATCGGGTACCGGTTTCTGACATTGATTTTATTCAGAGCCCAGTAACCAATGTAGAGTCACCAGGTTCCATCTTTCTTTTGTACCAACACAATTGGGCTCCTGCAAGGTGATGATATGGGAAGGATGTGCCCCTTGTGGATTATTTCTTGGATCTATCGCTTGATCTCCTCATTCTCTAACATAGAGCGGTGATAGAATGGCCAATTGGGAAGCGATGCGTCGGGGGTCAAATCAATGGGGTGCTTGACTTGGCAATGCAGAGGTACCCCGATAGGTGAGGAGAAGATATCTGAGTATTTTTCCATGACCTTATCTACTTGATTATGTTGTGTGGAGATGTCGTCTTGAGAGACCTTGCATGTGGCTGTGATCTTTTGGTTATTCTAAGAGAGAATCACGAAGAAGACAAAATTCCCCAGCTGAGAGATGACCTTGCTTCATTTCTTAGCAGAGATCAAGAAAATAGCACTAAGTGGGACTACCTTGGGTATCCTGTACAATTTCTTGTTCAAAGTAATAATATTACTATGAGGCCTATAATCATACACATCATGACATTTCCATAAATAATGTTGGCCCAAAAGAACATCACAAACTTCGAGAGGAGAAACATCACACAATACCTCGTCTTTGAAGGGCTTGATGACCTATGACAGTCGACACTGTTGGCTAATGAGGAGATCGTTTCATTAGCAGGGCCATCCAATGGTGTAGGGTTGTGGGTGCAGCATTTTCGGAAGGGACAACCTCTTGATGACCTCTGCTGAGATGAGGTTCTTCTAGCTATCGCTATCAATGATGAAGTGCAATGGGGTGCCTTTTACCCACATTTGTGAATGGAAGAGGCACTCTCCTACTTTTGGCTCGTCTGGTTCACCAGGCTGGAGCTTGGTGGTAGAAAAGGTGGCGCAAGGTTCTACGTCAATGATTTGTCTTCTTCTTTCTAGTTCTGGCTCAGAGTCAGAACTTGCATCTGATTCAGAGGTTTTCACTTCGACTTCTAGCGACTTCTTTGAGCGATAGTCAGTAGTGTTATGCCAAGGACTCTTATTGAAGTCGCACCACTTCCCGGTATCTTTCTTTGTCTTTCTGGTGTCATTCTTTTCTTGCAGCTTGGACTGGTTGTCCTGATACTATCCAAATTTTCTCTTTCCTTTGTTCTATGGGTTGGGGCTTCCCTTTCCTAGATTTTTTTGTGAGGGGATCCCAGGCCAAATTGTCACGTCTTTTTGTTTGAGCTTCTGCTCGAATTTGATAGCATATCAGTAGGCCATACTTAAGGATGAGATGTCTAGAAATTCCATTTTGGTCTGGATGTATCTATTCAGTGAAACGCGATACTTGAGCACCAGATGTCGCTCTGAATCTTTTATACCCAACTTGGTGTGCAAGGTATGGAAGATATTTTTGAAATCTGGCACTGCTTGGTCTCTTTCTTACCGCAGTGTGGTCCATTTGGTATACAAGTTGTCATAAATTCTGACGGGGTAGTATTGTTCCTTAACAACATCCCTAAAGGATTCCCAGGTGGTCACGACTGTAAATAATGAGGGTTATTCTATTTTCTTTTGCTCACAAAAACTTTCCCACCAATCTTTGACATGGGGAACGGCTTTGAGGAGCACAAAAGTAATATTTTCTCTATTCAAAAAGTTATGGACAGAAAAATACCCTTCTAGTAGATTCAACCACTTGTCTACGCCATCTACATCTATCTGACCTTCAAATATAGGAATATCGAAGTTTATTTCTACCTTGAAGGGGGCAATGCCTTCGATCGAAGAATATGCATCGCCTGTTGGTAACCGCCTAAGGATTTGCATGAAACTATCCATCATCTCGTTCCTTTGTTGAGTGAGGGATTCCTCAATCAACAGTTTGAAAGGATCTCCTGTCTTGTCATCTTTATTTTCTCCTGCCATGAGAGGTCTCTTGGGCATGCGAGAGCTTTTGTCCTCAAGAGAAACAAGCTCGAGACCCAACTCTTTGTACTCCAACCTCGTTGGGGACAGGCATTAAGACGGAAAGGAGAAAACTGCTATGATAAAATTGATCCATATTTTATGAGAAAAATGAAAATACTTCAGATTATTAATAGGTTCTTAACACAAAGTAATAGAGATATAGTAAAAATAGTTTTCTATTCAATAAGGAAATAAGCTAAAACTATAAAATGCAGCGGAAATAAGATTACTGGAATGGTGGCAGCTTATCTCTAAGAAGAGATGTGACGATTGCGCTCATTTGCAAGAAGATGATTACAATGAGGCTCTGAAGGCCTTTTTAAAATAAATAGGAATGAAAAAAACCATAGACATCCAAAAACCTAACCCTAGGATATGAATTTCCAAAAGTCATACGGGCCCCATTTGGGTAAGTTAGTACATCAACTTCCCGGGGTCATAAATTTTGCATACAATCTCCGTTTTAGGCGTATGATATCCCGTTGGAAAGGTATCTTCAGCGAGATTCATTTTGGGGAAAATATTTAAGGACCTTCCATATTTGTCCCCCTTTTCCCAAAAACCATCGTTTAGGGCCTCAAAACAGCTCTCGAAGTCGAAAAACTGCTAAAAATAGTAAATTACCAAAAATGCAAGAAAATTGTTTTGAGAAAGTTGGAAAATGTGTGTGGCCACCAATATCCACAAGGATCAATCCTCCCTCCTTAGGAAGAAATTGTATCCATTGCATTGAGTTCGCCCATCAGATGAGGAAATTTCTGCTAAATTTGGCCCTGGGTGAGCCACTTGCCTTGGTTCAGGAGTTTCCCTCCTTTGATGACTCGATAAAGTTGGATCTGTTGTTGTCCAGTGCCCTTTATATGTGTGTCAATAATATGATCACTAGATTCCTGTTATATCCAGTCGGGGTTGAGCTCTGTTGGTGTCAATTATTTTTCTACTTATGAGGTGTCTAATAATGGTGGGAAATAAGGGCGAAGGAGATCCACGTTGAACATTGGGTGCAGGCCAAGGAAAGGAGGAATGTTGATCTAAATATCATTATCCCCCATGGCCTTGGTGATGGTGTACGACCCATAAAGGAGTGGGCGAAGCTTATGATGGGGTCCTGTAAGGCGTTCTTTCTGCAAGTGCAACCAAACTTTATCGCCCACCTAAAATTATGTGGCACCCGATGTTGATCATGGAACTTCTTGTACTTATCATTGGACTTCTGTAGGATATCCTGAACCTATTGGAGGATGTTGTAGATCCACTCAATGAGCCGAGTGGCTTTGTCACATTCAATTGGAGCAGGAGATGAGTCGGTTGAGGTGACCACAAGGGGAAGTGCAACATCTATAGGACCCAATGGTTGGAATCCCAACCCCACCTGAAAGGGGCTGTGGACGATTAAACTATGCAGGGCTCGAATGTAGCTATGTTGGACATAGGGAAGGCTCTCATCCCATGTGCGAGGGTGATTTGAATTATACATGCGAAAGATATGCACAATCATTCGATTTACAACCTCGGTTTGGCCATTTGTCTGGGGGTGGAAGGTCGTGGATTTGGTGAGCTTGGTGTCTAGTAGTGACCAAAGGCTTGACCAAAATGTGCTGAGAAATCGAATGTACTGATCTAA
>JZKD02S0951193.1:0-13771 GCA_000966675.3 Picea glauca
TACATCTTCTTAGACGAATCAAGATGGGAGATGTAGGGTATCAAGTGGTCTTTTATAGAATCCACTATGATACTCATGGCATTGATGTCATTGTCTTTGAACTTCTCCATAAATGCAACGTTCTGCGGTTCCTTCTCTTTTCCTTCTTCAAACTCTGGTTCCACAATCTTTCCTTTCACGATATCCAACACTTTATTCTTGGCAAGGATGAGATCAATCCTTGTCTTCCATGCTCTGAAGTTAGAAGCCCCTTCTAACTTGTTTTCTGACTTCATAGAGTGAGTCATGGCTGCTTTGACTTGGTCAACCCTAGATTTGACCAAAAACTCAAACTTGACGTCTTAGCTTGTTGAGAGTACCAGGAGGTGCACTAGGCTAGGGCGCACTAGTCTATCCGGAAATTAGGTCAATGCCTCAACGAGAGGGTTAGGGTTTCGTTGCTGCAGGAAAAATTGGTTGCAACTACAACTACAACTAAGCAAATCCTCCCAATCTATCTTCCAATGGTTAGACTGTCCGAAGATAGTGTGGGCCCATAACCTGTTAGAATATAATGGATGTGCTCGTTTAACCATAGACAATATAGCAATATTGTCACCCAACCATAGGCCAAAGCCACGCCCGAGCACCTTGATAGAGAATCATTCCGGAAGCAAACCCTAGACTGGATAGCCAAACCAAGGTGGTGCACCTTTCTCCAAGGATAGCGCACCAAGCAAGTGCAACAAGAGTTGATCAGAGAGTCCAAACCATAACCAAGAGAGAGTCCAAGCCAAAGCCGAAATTTGCTAGCTGCAACAACAACTCTCCTCCAAACTTGTGCACAAACTGGCCAACTGCAGTGCACACAAGTGCTGCTTCTGCAATTATGAGAATACTGGCCAGAATGAAGACTGGCCTCCTGTATTTATACTATTTCTGGCAGACAGCCTGGGCAGACTTCTCATTCTGGGTACTAATTCTTTAGTATATATCATTTCCTTTAGCCGATTTCTTCTCTTGGAGAATAATAATCTAATACAAGTCATTCTCTTGAGCCGACTTGTCTTCTAGGGTTATTAACCAATTAATTAGGGTTTCTTCTTGCTTCCCGGGATATTCTATTCTCGTTAGGTTTACACGTGGAGGTAAATACCTCCCGCAACTACCATAATATCAAAACCATGTGGGGTAAAGGTGTGCTAAACCATGGGTGTGACAACCCTTACAAAGCGCAATCAACTTTTACATAGCGCATAATAAGTGAATAGTTAGGGCCCTGTAAATCTTGTAGCCTAGTAGATCCATCTTAGAATGCTCGCATACCTACCTAGGACATAAATCCCCGACTTAGCAATAAAACCAAGAACCCTGAGAATGGGGATTAAAAGGACATGCCATGACTGTCCACTTGAAGGGATCTGGGAAAACTCTAACCAACACTTGTACATCAAGCCATCCCATCATGGCTACATACAAAGAAATCATCACACTTTGGGATCATCTGAGGGGTCACATCTTGTGAAAAAATGTAGGGTACATTGCAAAGAATCTAGGGTGTAACAGCCCCAAGGTATGAGTGCAATCCTATCAATGAAAATGAATGAATAGATGTTGAACATTGAAAGGAATCATTCAGTCAGAACTCAAAGATGAAAAGTTCTGCTGAATGCGAGGTAGACCACCAATAAGGCTTGCGGACACCAATGTATTCAACTTTTAAATCAATCCCTAGAGCAAATGTGTCATAATTGATGGGGGAAGGTCCGCTAGCAGGAAGTAATGAAGAGTTCTTCCAACCCACACAAAACAAATCCATGTAGGATAAAGATAAGGTAATAAATATGATATGACTCGAAGGAACAATGTCTTAGGCCTTGACTTGACTTTTCTGACTCAGACTTTAGACATGAATAACACAACCTATAGATCAAAGATTAAAGGATTTTGGATCTTAAACCATGTTACTTTGATATTAGATAACTCAATGGAAACATATCATAATGACTCACAATTTTTTGCGACAACTTTATTTTGACTCAACATAAAGCAAAGACATGACTCAATAACTTTGAAAAACCACCATCCCGAAATAAAACCTAATGACCGAAAACCACCTCCCAACATTAACTTGAGAAAACATAAAAGCAAGAACTGGGAAATACCTAAAAGCTCATAAGGAAAAAGTGAACTTTTCAACCCAAGGGAAAGGCAAATAACAAACATGACTCAACCTACCTTAACAGCTCAAAAATGGAACTCTATCTATTCCAAAACTTGAACTCTTATTTTGTTTTGTTTTTGCGAATACATCAGAACTGCTTTGATTGATCAACATATTAAAATGACCAATACAACCATGTATGTTAGCAATTGATCCTACGCAAAAGATGAACATAGTTGTTTAAAAAATAGGGCATATCTACATAGGTCAAACACCTCAAGGCAACCGCTCACACACACATATCAAAGATCATTACACCAATGTTTAGGTGGTTAAAATCCTTAAAGAGGGAAACAGTGCATGACCTCAGCCAACATAGCAACTTTGAGGAAATATATTAATGTAAAAAGAAAATATATTACATGAACTTCTCTCAACAATTGATCATTAGCATATGACCTTCCATGCTTTTTAAATAGAGATCATGGACCAATTGGGTGTTAAGCCATGGATCAAATTCTGTTAGTATCGAGGTGAAGATGAACCGTTGGATCACTTTATGTCTAGAACATAACCATGACCATTGGATTAGTTAGTTACAAGAATGCACTAAAGAAACACACTTTACCTAAGGACACATTAGACGAAGGTGAATTAACTAACTCCTAAATGTCTAAATATCCTAACAATAGTCATACCTCTAGTGAAGCCAATCATCACGTCTACTGAGTTGGAAAGAAGTCTACATATGCTTACTTGTTAAACCACCAAATAGAGTGCTGGCTGGAACTCAGAACATGGCTGCTCACTATTGAATAAAAAGAAAGTAGAAAAGTAAAAGCTTTTCTAACTTGCCTCTGGAGATACCTCTACCATCCTCAATTCAACTGGATCATGATTGAGTCTAATATCAAAACAATGATTCAACATAGAATCAAACCGAGGAACAAAATTAGGCTGCAAGATCATTACCGAATTGTGAGAAAGATGATCTTCTAATTGAACCAAAAGATGTTCTTCCAGCTGCAATAATAGCTCAATAGGTTTCACCTTGCATCAACTCATCCATATAAATGAGAAAAGAATTCTCATGCTGATTGCAATCCTCATGATCAATCTGTTGCACCTTCTCTTCCTCATTACAATCAATGCATTCCAACGAAGACACCCCATCACTAATTTCTGGATCTTCATGGAACTCTACATATGGTTCTACTTAAGCCAGCAATTGCCAATATCACAGAAAAGAGCGACAAATCCTATTGCTGATCCAAGTCCTCAAATTTAATTTGGTGCATCTCCTCTTCTTGATCTTGAGCTCCTCTTTCAATGGAATCAACAACATAAGGAACATCTTCACTGGGCTCATAGATCCCATGAAAGTCTTCCGGTTCCAAATCAGCCATTCCACTTGAAGAAATAATCATATCTTCTGTGTGTGGGTTTAGGGTCTTGAATAGCATTGTCAACTACATAATTTGATTCCTCACTATGCTCAACGAACAAAGGAATGGAAGAAAGTATACTATAAACATCATCACATGACATTTCTTTTGTAGGATCAAAAGACGAGGTTTCTTCATAATCATACTCTTTCTCTGAACAGTTCTCTTCATCAGCATAAATTCCTTCACATGCTTTTTCTTCAATGCACTAGGAATCCCATGCATATATGGAACCATCTTTACATAAATTGTCAACTTGTTAAGATTTATCACTAAGACAAGTTTCTAAGTTCTCAGCAAGAATATAGGCATTTTCTAAACCTTTAGTCTAAACGTTCTATGTATTGGGTTTTTTCTAGGGATATTATCTGTTTAATTTTGCTCGAAATCTGGCGAGAAATTGTTGGATCTGCAGATTTGAATGGTTAAATCTGTATAATCCGAGTGCCCCAAGGGTTTTTCAGCACACTGAATCCATTTATGCATTCGAAATGCAATTTAAACAACAGAAAATTGCGATTTTGCCCAGATTTATATTGCCGGATTCCAGCGAAAAATGCCAAAACGTAGAAGATTTAGACAATGCCTTTTCTAAATCTTCTTCAGGCATTGTCTTGTGTATTTTTCTGAAAAGGAAACCAAATTTAGAATCAAAAGCATGAAAATAGTAATTTAAGGCATGAGTCTCTCTTCTCTAAATAATGGATCAGTTCTTGCACATGCTTTAGACAACCTGCTATTAAACACACAAACCATCTCAGATTCCTTTTTCATGGTGTAAGTAAAATCTTCAAGCAAAGATCGATACTGTTCATCACTCCATTTGGATTTAAAAGTATGCAATAAGGCAGTGAAAGTAGCTATACATGCAGTGGGCAAATCTCTAAACCATTCTTGTACATCTCCCTGCAAGCTTTGAACAAACAATTTCATCATAACATCTTCATGCTCAATCTCAAAATTAAAGAGTAAAATGGGAAACTTTTTCAAGTATCTCTCAACAGGATGTACCATCCCCCTCAAAGCACGGGATATACTTTTGAAACTTACCAAGAAGTGTATGTGGCTGCCTTGGAACCATAGTGAAATCAAGAGGTGCATATCGGATATCCCATGGAAAAGTTAGGGGAAACATTAATTAGTATAAAAGGAATTGTAATAAAAAAAATAAAAGAGAAATTTCCTTACTGGAACCTCTACTTCGTACATATCGGATTAGTTCCTAACAAGTGGAGTTGCCAAGTGAGATATAAAAATACAAATAAAAACTACACACCTTAGTGTGTGTAGCTATACCACAAATTAGGAAACCCTGGCAATGGTGCCAAAATGTTATCACCTGGAAATTCCCATCTTGCAAAAGGTAGTTAGAGTTTGGATAACTACAGGGAGCAAGCCATTGTCATCTCATTTGATTCCTGTCACTTTGAAGTTATTGTGTTCTAACTTCAGGGTGGTATCCCATGTATCTAAGGGGTCAAATACAAATCGATTAATGATTAGTCCCTTGAATTGAAAAAGAGTGCTGTTCTCCGTAAAAATCCGCAATTAAATTAAGCAGACAGCAAGCAGAAATTGACTAGAATGCTGAAAAAATGCAGGGAAAATGATGCAGAAATTACCAAGGGAATTTAGATCCGCAAAGCAATTGTAAATATACGCTGAAGACACCTAATTACTGTGCAAAAACAGAAATTAAAATGAGCTGTAATGGCTGTTTTGAAGGCTGGAAATCACTAATTTAATGTTTTTTTTTTTAATTTTTTATATTTATTCATGTATGCAAATCGAGAAAGAGGTAACACTCCTTTCTTTTTCTGCAATAAATATTAAAATTCAGTAAGTTAAGCTTGCTCTTTTTTTGACGGAAAAACTAAGGACAGTGAATAAAAAAACAACCTACATGATCTATATGCCTAAGAATGCACAAAAATCAAATAAATTGAATAAGTTTGTTTTTTGAACGATTAAATAGCCGAAGAAATTGATTGGTGCTTTATATGGAGTCGAATATGATGAAAGAAAAGTGAATAGGGTAAACAAAGTTATTTATAATCTACTACTTAATTTCCTACAAAGCGTGCAATAGAAGCAAGAGTCTACGAAATATGGAAATTCTTAGACAGCAAACACATGTATTGGTCACCAAGAAAGTAGTTGAAACTTGATAGATCTTTGTTACCAAAGGTTGTAGGAAGAACAAAATCCTTGACGGGTAGGAACACACCAAACACTCTCCAAGATCTTGGGGAAGCCAAGATTCTTCAACTTCTCCACTTCACATGGGACAGATGCAATGAAGATGATGAATATAAAGAAGTCCAACCAACACATGCACTCTATGCTAGCTCTTGATCACACTCTCTCTAGGAGATTTGAAGCAATGGGGGGAATACAAAGCACCAATCAACTCTTCTCCACTGCTTGTACAATGATTTTATAGAAGAGGTCAAGTGTAAGGATAGAGAAAGATAATAATAGAGTAGCAGTCCTTCCAAAATACTCCAAGAAAATCTCTAGATGAAGTGCTCCATCGCTTAATAGCAATATACCCTTTACCCTTGTTGCTATCTTTTGGGGTTACTTCGAAAGTGTTTACACCATGTTTGGGGGTGGTTTGTGAGATTTGGGGTACGTAGTGTATGACTAGCCCTTGGATGGTCCATGATGGACTTGCACATTGGAGGTGGCTGACTCAGTGGTTGCTTGACCTTAGTTCAATGCTTGTATGACATTCTTCCTTGGAGCATTGGAGATCTTCAGACAACTTGGTGACATACTGGAGGAGGGCGTTGAGCCCTAGACAACATTAGGTTGCTTGGATGCTTAAATGGAGTCTTGGAGTTGACTTGGGGATGCTTGGGTTGCGACAATGACCATGTAGGTGGAGTAGATCCAGAGGAGCACATGGCCTAGGAGAGGCATTGGAACATTGGATCCCTTGGAGGAGCAATGGACCTTGGACGAGGATTGCCATTGTCTTGAAGCCTTGCTTGTGGATTGTCATCACCTTGGAGCTTGACACGTGTCACTTATAGAAGGAGCACTTCACATGTGTGAATTTGTTGATTTTCTAAAACCTAACACCCGACAATTAACTCAAAATAAAATCGCTTTATTTATTAATTGCACAACTAGGTTATCAAAAAACATTTAGCGGAAGCATAAAACAGAAACCAAACACATTTGCACAAGATATTTCTGAGTATACTACCCCTGGAAAAAGCATTGCAGGAAAACTAGATCTGTAATGATTTTATTAATATAAAATCAGGGCTCCTATCCTAGGATAATGGCCCTTCTGAGGAAATACAACTGCAACAATAGCCTAGCCTATTACCCAAGATCGGTCCTTCGATCTTGCTGGTTGCTACTTCCCTTGTTGCCCCCTTTGCATACTTTCCTCGGTCCCTGCCCCTGCACTCTTGAGTGCTCACTCACTCTTTGTGTACCATCATCCACAAAGAGCGAATTGATCCACTCAAGTAGAGCGAATTGATCTAGTATAAGAATAGTAAGGAGAATGGCCCCATCAAGGTGTTAAGAGGCTCCCTAGAGTAGTGCTCCCTAGGTCCAAGTCAAAGGAAAGCATAAGGCTCAATTGCACCCCTAATTTTCTGAATATAGTAAGTATTCTTCATGTGGGACCCACCAAGTATCTTCTAAAAGCTGCAAAATGTATCCGAACCCTGAAAATTCAAACTCCTTAGAATGGCTTGATATTCGACATTGATGCTAAATGCCATACTGGGTAATCCAAAAAAGTAACTACCCTTGTAAAAATAACATGCCAAAAATCGAATAAATTTTCATGGTCTCAAAATTGGCTGAAACTTGAACCATGAGTAAATCTCAATATTGGGTCCTCAAAAATGTAATACATTTGTCAATAGGACCGATTTTCAAAAAATATAAAATTTTAAAAATAACATCTTCCAAAAGATGGAATTTGCTAAAACTAGAAACTTCTCTGATTTGCCTCAAATTTGAACCATATATTCATCTCTATAAAGGGTATCCAGAGCTATTATTAGACTCAAAGAAAGATGATTTTCAAGAAACAGAAAAAGTCAAGAACATGAATTTTGAAATCAAGAAACTACAAAGGCACCTAAGTAACAAGACACGTCCCTTAGGGGGTTCGTGTCCGTATCCCACGTGTCAGACATGTGTTTGGCACGTGTCCTAGACATGTCTGACACCAAGGCGTGCAAAAGACCCGTGGGGACTCTTAAAACATGATTTTTCTTGATGAAGACAAAGATGTGGGATGCGTTTCCTGTTGATGTGGGTTTGAAACTTTGAACAACAGTGTTGAGTTGGCATTAGCCAACACGGATCTTAATGAATAGGTGCTAGAGCCTGTCACTTTTGATGATGGTGATCCTCTTGAGGGGTCATCCTTCACACCAACATATGCAGATCTTGGAGGAGGAGGATGGAGGAGAGAGCAGTGGAAATGGTGGTGATTTTGATGATTCTAACATGGAGGAGGACTATTGACAATGATGAGCTATGAGATTCATCCATCTACATTTCTAGTATCTCCCATGGGGACTCTTAAAACACGATTTTTCTTGATGAAGACAAATATGTTGGATGTGTTTCCTGATGATATGGGTTAGAACAATAGCATTGAGTTGTCATTAGCCAACTTAGATCTTAATGAACCAATGCTAGAGTCTATCACTTTTGATGATGGTGATCCTCTTGAGGGGTCATCCTCCACACCAACAGATGCAGATCTTGGAGGAGGATGGAGGAAAGAGCAATGGCAATGGTGGTGATTTTGATGATTCTAAAATGGAGGAGGACTATTGACAATGACGAGCTATGAGATTCTACGATTCTAGTATCTCCCTTATTTTGTATTTGCCATTGGCATTCCCATCTATAGTATCAGTGACTCAGTATCTATGTAATACATTTTGATTTTGATGACATGAAATGACTTAATGAGAAAACTGCAATTTATGGTTCTAACTTCGAAACTTCTATTTTATGACATATGTGTATTAAATATTCTAGTTTCTTGTGTGTTTGATCATCATTGATGTAGTCATTAGTTGTATCAATATTTTTTAAATGTTCTACTTTCTAAAAAATTTGGATCTTTGTATCTATATTTCATTTTTGTATTTGTATTTTATATTTTTTATAATATATATAAAAAATTTAATATATATATATATAACGTGTCCCCTGTGTCAGATACTCATCTCCACGTGTCCTCTGTGTCCCGTGTCCCTGTGTCATGTGACTTATAAAGGAACAAATCTGACCATAACCTTTAGGAGTCTTCGACCTTCTGTACTTGCATTGGATGCTGCCATGAATCCACAAATATGGAGCACCTACTGCTACTAAAAACCTGTCCAACTACTACCTGCTCAACTATCAACCCTGAATAACAAAACACTGCGACCATGTGCCAAGTCTAAAAGGCACTCTCAAGCCATCAATGCTGAATGATGGACTGACCAACTAATCCATCCCATAGTGTACCCGTGGACCAACTCTAATAAGTGTCAGAAAAGGATTTTTGGAGAGCCAATCTAGGTGCTAACACTAAGCAACAATTAATACATCAAATTGCAGACATACAGTGCTGCTATCAACTCGTTTTCTGGACCTATTTATCTCAGATTTGTGATCTGATTTCTTGATCTGCCAATTCTCCCCTTGCTATCAACCTATCAAAGCTAGTATGCCAATTAACAAACTTCTCTTGCTACATACTCTATTGCATTTCAGAACAATTCCAAAATATGAATCGAATTCTCTACAACTGATTTAAGTTTGGCCAAGTTCCTTTTCCTTGTTTGAGTCAGAGAGGCCCTAAAGAAGCACCTGTCCCATATACTATTGAAGGATTTGGAGATGATTTTTATAAAAGTCTATAAGTTTATTTATATCTCTGTCCTCAACATCTTCTTAGCTTTGGTGGTAATGTCAATTGCACAGCCTAACTCTGTTGGTTAAATTGTAACAAGGGAAAACAGTAACTATAATTTGGAAACCCTGACTGGATATCTTGTAACATAAATAGCTATGTAGTTGCTTTCCAATTCACATCTTTTATGGGAACTTGATGACCCTAAATCCAGCAACCCTCAGAAGCAATCTATCCATCCTATGTTTTTATGAATTCAGCTTCTAAAGTTTGTTCATATATGTTTAGCACGTACAAAAATATTTATTGTTAACTCATTGAATTGAAGTGTGAACAAGTTGAGTTTCTTTAAGATTTTTACATGTTGGAATCTCATCTTTATTGGACTGATTTTGGTAATCCGATGGCCGTCTTCCTAATTTATTCTTCTCTCTACATTTTCAAGAAGAGGCTTTATGCCACTCATCTGTATTTCATGTTCAAAATCAGATTAGAATGTATTTCAACATTGTTGATTGCATTTAATCCATTAATGATTGGGAGCATAGATCATCACTAAAAGATGGGCAAAATAAAAGTCTTCTAGCTTCAATCGCTGAGAGGTTTATTCCGTGTGGAGGAAACACTCTTCATATCCTTCGATGTTACAGACAACTCTGCATTGGTCCTCCTTGAGATCCAACACCCTCGTTGGTTTTGTCAAGGTTTTGTCCTACATCTCCTTAGTGGGATTCTATATTTTTCACCTTCGATCAATACATAATGTTATTAGTTCTAAGAGATCCATGCAATAATCATTTAATAGATGGGAAAGGTTATGATGGTTTGTAGCTTGAAGGAGGGATTTTATAGAAACACCTTGTCTATAAGACAAATAAAGAAGAATCCAACAATTCACATTAAATTGGTCTCTGAAGAAAGGCTCCTTTTTATTGTGGTGATTTGACTTCTATGAATAGTTGTTATAGTATTTACAATCACCAACATGCATTTATGTAAAAGCTACTGGTCACCATAGTTAAATGGTTTTCTGTGGATCAATATTTTCCATATTAAGAATGAGTAAGGTTGATTTCATAATAAATGAAGATAGGCAACAGGATTTTTCAATGTTATGCAGTTGTGTTCTAATACTGAATTGAACTCTGTGATTTATGGCTGATTGCTAATTTCTAAATGCCATTATACCTTTGATGACAGCTCTAGAAGAGCACTACATGCAGCCTCTAGCTGTATTAAAAAATCCCTTCATGAACTTTCACATAATAATGCCAGACCTCGAGTGGTATTGGTTACTGACACGCCCTCAATTGTACGGCATATTAAGCAGCAGTTGAAAGAATATGCTGAGGTGCGTAGTTGTATGTTTGATAGGTGAACATGAATGGACATAAAAGTTTTGATTTATAAAGATGGCCAATGCAAAATATGGACATTTTGTAAAATTGAGATTGGTCTTATATTATTCTTTTAAGTTTGTGAGAGATGGCTTATTGTTTTTCTCTTATACAGATTATGCACTTTGATTACATGTCATATTCCAGTCAGAATGCTAGTGAGTTCATGAGTGCAACCTACTTTCAGGTATGTTTTTCTTTTTTTATCAAACGAGGGATTGATGAACTTGTTTAGTGGCATTCCTGCATTCAGAGCTATATGTTGTGGATTGTTTTACTTATGCTTCTAATAGTTTGATATGATTTTTGCCAATACTAGAATCATTGCAATTTTGCTTTTTGATTGGATCCTTAAGCTATTGACAAAAGAAATAAAATCAACTAGACTAATTAGGAGAAAGGCGTCAAGTAGCTTCTCAAATTGTGCATTGTCAGCTTATCTGTTTATACTCATGGATATATTCATCAAATGAAATTGTTGTGATTGCTTGAGAGCAAACTTTCTTTCTGTTCAAGTAGCACAGAATTTGTTTATTTCTGATGCTTTGTTGGTTGCCTGATTCCTTGAATTATCCCTGCAATTTGTTAGTTCTAGTTTCTTGTTCATCTTCTCATAGAACTGAGGAGTTTCTCCAATCTATGCTTTGGATGCTACACCCACAACCAACAACCCATAATACAACATTATAGCTAGGTGGACTGACTGAAGAATATCTGCATCCATAGAATCCACGGTCCATGTTTTACATATCGTTTAATCTTTATATTGATAGACTCTGGGATATGCCATCCCCTCAGAGATTATCCTCTCGTTGTGTCAATGCAGGTAACAGCAAGGCCTCGCTCAGGTAGTTTGCAATGACATAGTCTGTAAGATACTTATCAGGGTTCTGGCTTAGGCTTCTTTTTGTCTCTTTGACTGTCATGAATGCAACAATATAATGTCAGTGTGATACTGGAATCTGATTTCAGTCATTCCTCCACACTTTCTGCAGCCTTCTAAATTAAGAGCAAGGGACTGGGGTCCCATGCCAAGATGGGTTGCATTTGTGGACTTCTTCCTCGCATCACGGGCCACACGTGCAGTTATATCTGGAGCTCACAGGCGAGTGGGTACCACATATGCTCAGCTCATTGCTGCCATGGCAGCAGCAAACAAGCTTGGTGTGTTTGCAAATGTTTGAAGACTTTTTTATTGTCATAGTTTTCTATCTGGAGGCTTTAAGTCACATGAGTGTTCTTAATTGTTTAAAATGGTTTTTTTTCCTTTGGTTGTAGATTCTAATAGCTGTCAGATATGTTGTATGCAGATGAGACGTTGGCATATCCATTCAACTTTTCCTTCTACAGCAGCTTTCAGAGCACCCTTTTGGCAGGTGGTTTGGGCAACCAGGTAGGGTGGGGGCACGTCTGGAATCGGTTTGGAGGAAAATTGAGCTGCCATAATCAAACTGATCAATGTGCCCTCACGCCTTTACTTCCATGTGGATGGTGGGATGGACCATTGCAATCACCCATTCTCCGTGATATTCGCCGACTAAAGACTTATGGAGTTGATATGAAAGACACGGGAGAGGTTTTGAAAACTAGCCTGCTATCATTCTGTAAATCCAGGAATGTTCCGATAAAAAATATAGCTCTTCAGCTGCCTTCTTGCAAGAAAAAATGTCAGCAGTAGTGAAATTGCTTAGGAGGAGCAGATTATCCAGCCTGCATCGGTACTTAGGAGGACTTTGAGCAATTTCCTCAACTCACTGTAGACTATGATATGCATCCAGTGCAGGCTGGGTAATCTGCTCCTGTATGGGGTTGTAGCATTATATTTTTGGCATGAAATGAGAAATATCAGTTTTTTTTGTTGTTCTTGATTTACATAAACTGCTTCTCCAAATGACTTTTGAGCAGATTCTTTTAATTATTTTCCTTTTTTCAGCAAGCACGATTCCTACCGTGGATTAAATTTTGAAAGGCTTACTGCAAGATGTAGAGATGAATGCAAATTTTTTGGGCCCCATGCATTGCATTGGTAGTCTCAAGGATGCAAAGATATTTTACAATTCTGTCTAAATCTAAAATTGCTACAAAACCAGACATCCTTCACAGATTTATCATGAGGGCCATTTGTGATAATTCCACTTTCAAACTCACCATGATGGTATCTACTATCTAGTATTAATAGGATTCATTAGGTTTGTACTGTCCGAGGAGAAAATTACTGAAATCACTGTACGAGTTCAAGAATCGAGTCCTTTGGGATTAATCATTTGAAGCAAATAACCCAACCTACCATGGAGACATATCAAACATTGGGTTGGTCTCCAACTTAAGGGGAAGTGCCCTCATTTGGTGTTGAGATTCAGAAGAGAAAGGGGTTGAATGGAACCAACTTTATAAATACCCAATTCAATATAAGGTTACAAATGGGAGTCGGTTTATAAATACCCATTTCAATATAAGGTTGGTTGTGTCACAAATGAGGGTGGGGTGTATGAATACCTAACTCAATATATTACGAGAACCAAAGAAACCCTAGGTAGTGTTATGATACCGAAAACATGATCTCCATAAAGACTGAACAATATTATTATTGAACGGTACAATATTACAATGAGGGTCCTCACTCTTATAAAAAGCTTGAGACTAAAACCCTAACCCTAAGAGCTGAAAACCCTAAAAGACGAAAAGCTTAATCTTTTAACCTAAAGTCACTAAGGTGACTTTATTACATGGGCAAGCGTTATATCTCTAATACCCCATAAGGCGTATAGTGCTGAAAGATAGCAAACTAAAATCAAATACATATATTGAATGTAAAATGAACACTAAACATCAATAACATCCTTTGAAAGCTTCTTCTTTGAACATAGTTCTTGGACCAGTTTGAGCTCCATCA
>JZKD02S0951204.1:0-13771 GCA_000966675.3 Picea glauca
AGAGACAACCTTATCATTAAGGTTTCATTGGATTGATGTTTTGGGTTGACTCGTTTAAAGTCCATACAATATAAATACAGGGTGGCAAGCAATATAAATTACAACGGTAAAGGCTGGGAAAGTTGGAAAAGGATTATCCAAAGATGAGAAAGGCAAGCGAACAAGCTTTCCAACATTGGCTCGAGGCTATTGATCCACGACATCGTTATACTATTATGATGAACGATAGGAAAAAGGAAGAGAAGCTATGGAATTATCTCGATTGAGACCAAAAAGTTCCCTCAAAGTATCATGGAGTTCTTTCTAGACTAATTTTAAACCTCCAGCGACCTTGTCTCCGTGCCTTGTCTCTTGGATTTGAACACCCTCAAACCGGAAAGGAAACGAAATTTTCATGCACCCCTCCACTTGATTTTATGGAGGTATTGCACCAGCTTCATAAATTTGAAACCAAATTTCAAATCATGGTATGTTGTCTCAAAAAGTAGGTCTGGTCATGCATTTTCTCATGGTGGCATTGATTATGAGGGATTGCAACACAAAGATTATTTTATAGGATTCTCACTAGATGGTCAGTTTGGATCTCATCAAGATTTAGGGGCGGAAAATGAATACTTGCTATCTAATAAATGTGCCTTATATCAGGACCAATACCAAATTCATATTGAGAGGAAACGAAGGAGTGAGGATGTAAGAATAAGGAAATAAATTATGAAGCGGAAGATGGCAGAGAAAATGCAAAAAGAACATAGGCGTACAATTTGGTGGACATAGTGTCATTGATGTCAAACAGTAGGATGGTATGTAGAGATTAAAGATTAAGAGGGTTAGCGAATGAATATCAAAGCTCAGAAGAGATGACGTGATGAAACTCAGAAGGGAAACTGCATTGTAGAAACATGATCAGATCAAGTCAGGAACATTGAATACGCAAGCGCCAGATCAACGACAGGGATAGATTATGGAGAGAAAAAGGAGAATTAAATAACGCGCTAATTCTAATCCCGCAATTAGTCTAGACCATCGATCGTCACCGGCCAAATAGATCTACAGTTGGCATCAGTTCCACTAACAACGAGCAATTTTCCATTGCAAAGATCGACGATAGTTTTAAACGGCGTGCTAGTTGGGACCCAGCAATCATCCCTAATCATTGATCTACTCTGGGACCATTCTTAGCCATTGGATCCCATAAAATGGAAGGATAGGATAAGCAAATAATAAGAGGTGTTGGATTTAAACCAAGGCAAAGCAGCATCGCAAACAGATCGATCCTTTGATCTATGATCATGATTAATGAACAACATTTCATTTCGGGTTAAAAGTTGTGAGGAGGTTACACTTCGGGGAATCTCACTTCGGAAGAATTGGGAAGTGGAGAAATCGAATTACCTGAATTCCCGAAGGCCGAAATGAATAAGGATCGTTAGATCTGGACAATACATAGTGACCATCGAATTAGGATGATGGTCAACTTCGGCGCTGACCACTTTGACGAAATGGAGTTGAGAAAATGTAAAATCACTCGAAGGTCGAAATTTCGAAGTCACGAGGTTAATACACGTAGCACTCACATTGAGAGCCCACGTCATCAATAGTGACATCAGCAAGGACACGTGGTGTAATCACATGATCACAAGTGTCAAGATGAAATCGACATTTCAGGTATGTGTAAATCACGAATCTGAGTGACACGTGGCAGCCACTCGTCTCATGCCATGTCAAAAAGTGACGTCAGCAAGTTACATCACTCCGAGAGTTTTTACTTCGGGAGTTTCACCACCGGCAACTGACCTAAGTCTCGAAGTGGATATGAGTCGTTCGATCTGAAGGACACTTCAGGAGCGTTCTCGACCATTGATCAAGTACAGTGGAAAGATAGCGTAGGTGGAATAGCCGAAGTCCCGAAGTGTTGACAGTCGTCCAACTCATTAGTGGATTTGTAAAGAGGTTGCAAGTCACGTAAGATGAAGTCTCGAAGTGCCAACAGTCGTCCAACTCATCGGGATATTTGTAAATAGGATGGAAGTTGCGAAGGACAAAGTGTTGAAGTGCCAACAGTCATCTATCTCATCGGGAGATTAAAATGTGACCATTGATTCTGATAAGTGATCAGGCAATCGCTTGGCCTAGTGTCTGGTCATCGCATGTGGTCATATGGAATAAGACAAATAAAGGCAAAAGATAATACATCGCTTAAGTTGATAAGCCCGTGGTTTTGCGTTGTCAGTCATATTTAATGATTTGAAGGAAGCGCCTCAGCAGAACTCGATTTTTGCAGTAGTTGCAATGATCATAGTTAAGTTAAATGAAGAGGTGTGATGGTCCAAACGAAAGGACACAATACTTTATAACTCACGTCATTTTGAATATTATATAAACGAGAAAGAATGGTGAGAAGAAAGTGTCTCTGCATTATGAATCAGAAGATATATTAAATCATAGAAGCAGAGAGAGAAGTAGTGAAGACATGCTGCAGAAGTTTTCCAGATTCAGAAATTAAGGGTGGTTGGGTGGTGTAAGGGCAGGTTGGTGCCTACAGGGGAGTTGGTTCTTCCTTGTCAGTTGTAGTTGACTAAACAGGGGGTTGAAGCCTCCTACTACTTGGTGTTGGTGAACAAGGGTGTGGGTGCATCATGATCAGTTGGTGTTGATCTAAAAGGGAGAACATTTTCCGTCTATGTAATATGTAAAACAAAATTTTGTAATTAAGAGAAAAGTGTTTGTGGTTTTCCCAATTGGGTTCCACGATAAATAGTGTGTTAAAAATTTTGTTTTCATTAAAAAAAAAATGACAAATTATTGAGTCATTGATTCACCCCCCACACCCTCTCAGTGATAGGATCTGATCCTTCAATTGGTATCAGAGCAGGTCTCTTCACAAAAGGTTTAAATCACTTAAAGAGAAATATACATCAAAATGGATCAGCAGTTGAAGATGTCATCAAAAATCCCCCAATTTGATGGTGAAGACTATGTCTTCTAGAGTGTTAGAATGAAAATCTATCTGATGTCCATTGGACTAGAATTATGGACATTAGTTGAAAAGGGATATGATGTTCCAAAAGCCACTCCCATAAAAGCAGAAGACAAGAAAAAAATTTGTCAACATGCAAAGGCTTTAAACACACTACAAGATGGACTGAGTAAGAAAATCCTTGCTAAAGTATTAAACTGTAATAATGCAAAACAGCTCTGGGATAAATTGGAAACTATATATGCAGGAGATTCCAAGGTAAAGAGGACCAAACTCCAGACTCTCAGAGTACAATATGAAGGTATAAAAATGAAGGATGAAGAAAATATCTTAGAGTACTTCAAAAGAGTTGATAATATTGTTAATGCAATCATAGGTTTGGGAGTAGAAGTGTCAGAGAATGAGCTAGTTGAAAAAATACTAATAACGCTACCTATTCTATACAATCCTAAAGTGTTCGCTCTTGAAGATCGAGAAAATCTAGATAAACTCACCATGGATGAATTGTATGGAATCCTCACAGCCTATGAGCTAAGATTAGGTCATGAGAACCTCCCACAAGGAGAGGCAACCTTCAAGGTGATCAATAAAACAAAAAATCAAAAGCAAAAACCTCAATCCATCCATCATGAAGAATCTGATGTAGAAGAAGCCAATTTTATTAAAAAACTTCAGAAAGGATGAAGGAAGTACAAAGGCAAGTTGCCTTTCAAATGTTTTAATTCTGGCAAGGTTTTCCATTTTTCTTCCAAGTGTCCCTATCCCAAGGAGGGCCCTGAAGATGAAGAGGACAAAAATAAACAACACAAGAAGAAGGAAAAACCCAACTATAAGAAAAAGTTTTACAAAGGGAAAAAGATTTTTTACTCAAAAGAAGAAAACAATAGTTCATCAAAGTCTAGTGACACTGATGATGATGAAGTCCTTTTTCTAGGTATTGAAGAGCCTAATGAGATAGAATAAATTGAGCATGAGGAAGAGACAAAAGTTGAAGCAAAGGTTAATATGGAAGAAGAAATTATGAGTGCCTTGGATGAATTAAGAAGATACAAAACCAGATATCGACAGCTGAAAATTTTTGTAGTTGAAAAAAAAGAAAAAGAGATGGAGAAACTCATGAGCAACCTGAAAAACCAAATCCTAGAAGCAAATAGGATGGAGGAAAATCTGGAAAAGTCTCTTAAAGAAAAAAAAAAAATAACATGTGAAAGAATGGAGGCAGAAATAGTTCACCTAAGAAAAGAACTTGATGCAAAACTCATTCAAACAAGATATGAAAATAGCTCTAAAATATTAGATAATATTATTACCACACAAAGGGATTCAGGTAATAAAAATGGAATAGGTTATTCTCAAGAAGAAAACCAAGTTAACTCAAAATATTATGCAACTTCTCTCCTCAGTACATTCAAGAAGAAAGATGAAGAGAAGACAAGTAATGATCAGAACTCCATAGGACTACTTCCACCCATCAAGAAGGCATATAAGACAACACCAAAGAAGGTTTATCAAACCAGGTATCCTCACATTTTCTATGGTTATTGCTTTGCATGCTCTATTTTCGGACACAAAGCTATGAATTGTTGAGCATATAGAAGGAAAAATTTGAGGGTTAAGAATTATAACCTTAAAGATAACCAAATAGTAAATCAAGTTAAAAGCAGAAACTATAACTCATTTTCACCTCTATAAGAAGGGGACCTAGAATGCTTCAGATGTCATAATTATGGAAATAAATCCAGTAATTGCAGATAAATGGAAGTCTCGGAAAAACCAAACTTCATTAAAGAGCAAAAGAAGATTTGGAAAGAAAAAACATCAAAGGAGGAATGTTTTATTGCCATAAAAACCCAAGATAAACAAGATCTTTGGTATGTTGACAGTCGGTGCTCAAAACATATGACAGGAAACAAACACAAAGCCAAGAATGTGTTGCTTGTTGAAAAACTGAAACCTAGCCTATTAAGTGTCAGCCAAACCTGTGATTAAGGGCACTTTTGCATCTTTGATTCCCAGAAATGTGAGATTAGGAGAGAGGACTCGGGAAAAATGGTTAGTACTGCTCCTAGAACTCCCGAGAATGTGTATATACTAAATAAAAAATTGAATGAGTATTGTCATATAAATTTAGTAGATGAAAGTTGGATATGGCATAGAAGGTTGGGGCACATTAACTTTGACAATTTAGTGAAATTCAGCAACCTTGGGGCTGTAAGAAACTTTCCAAATATCATAAATGCCTCAAATCCTATGTGTAGACATTGTCAACTAGGGAAGCAAACTAGAATAAGGTTCAAAACAAAAGAATATTCAACCTCAAAACCTTTAGATATTGTTCACACTGACCTTTGTGGACCTACAAGGACCAAAAGTTTGCAAGGAGAGTCCTACTTTATGTTGTCCATTGGTGATTTTACTAGAATGGGTTGGGTATGTTTTCTTAAGGAAAAATCAGAAGCACTTAACAAATTCAAAGATTTTAAGACCCTTGTTGAAAATGAAAAAGAGATAAAAATCAAATGTTTTATATCAGACAATGGTGGTGAGTTCACCTCAAAAGAGTTTGATCTCTTCCGTGAAAGCCATGGAATAAAAAGAAAATTCTTTGTTGCTAGAACACCTCAACAAAATGGGATTGTTGAGAGAAGGAATAGAACAGTTCAGGAGGTTGCAAGGAATATGCTCAATGAAGCAAAATTATCCGATGGATATTGGAGGGAAGCTATAAGCACAACAGTATACATATTGAACAAAGGTCAGGTTAGGATTAATAGTAATAAGACTCCTTATGAACTATGGTTTAGGAGAGATCCTTTGGTAAAATACTTCAAGGTCTTTGGAAGTAAGTGCTACATCAAAAGGCTTGATGAGAATCTTGGAAAATTTGATGTTGGATCTGATGAAGGTATCTTTCTTGGATATGATTCTACCAAGAAAGCATACAGATGCTACAGTATTAGATTACATAAGATTGTTGAGAGTGCGGATTTCAAGGTGGATGATTTAAAAACAATAAGGATCAAACATCAAGAGACTATACTTGACAGTGAAGATGAAAATGATGATGAGTCAGTTGGTACACAAGCAGAAGAAGTAGAAGAGAATAAATTAGAAAGGGAAGAGGATGATATGGATACTAGTAAAGACGAGGAAGATATTCGAGAAGAATATTTAAGAGAATAATCCCCAAGAAGAGACATAAATACACCCTCGATAATGACTCAAAAGAATCATCCTGAAGAACTGATTATTGGAAATAAAAGCGATGGAGTGCACACAAGACGACAATTGTTGTATCATACAGAAATAGCACTTTTGTCACATATTGAGCCCAGCTCAATCAAAGAGGCATGTAAAGATGAGAATTGGGTCAATGTTATGAATGAAGAATTGGACCAAATTGAAAAAAAAAAAAATCAAACTTGGGAACTAGTTCCAAGACCAAAAAATAAAAATATCATTGGAACTAAATGGGTGTATAAAAACAAAATGGATGAGAATGGGCAAGTAATCAGGAATAAAGCCATATTGGCATGTAAAGGGTATGCTCAAGTTGAAGGAGTAGACTATGAAGAAACCTTTGCACCTGTAGCCAGATTATAGGCAATTAGGATGTTCTTAGCTTTCTCCAGCTACAGAAAATTTAAAGTATACCGAATGGATGTCAAGTCAACATTTCTCAACGAAAACTTAGAAGAGGAAGTCTATATTAAGCAACCAGAAGGATTCCAACTAACTAACAAAGGATACTATGTCTGTAAACTAAAGAAAGCACTCTATGGGCTAAAACAAACACCCAAAGCATGGTATGCAAGGCTAGATTCTTATTTACAAAAACAAGGCCTCAAAAGAGGATCAGCAGACAACAATCTTTATTGTAAAATTGTTGGTAATAACATGATTATTGTGGAAGTATATGTTGATGACATTATATTTGCCAGTGATGATGAAAAAATGAGTAAGGACTTTCCTAGGAGGATGCAGCAAGAATTTGAAATTTCCTTTCTTAGTGAACTGAATTTCTTTCTTGGATTACAAATAATACAGTCCAAAAGAGGATTCTTTATCCACCAGTATAAGTATGTTAAAGATATGCTTAAAAGATTCCAGTTAGAGGATTACAAACATGTTAGTACACCTATGACAGTTGGATGCAGACTAAGCAAGGAAGATGAGTCCAACGCTGTAGATCCAAAACACTACAGATCAATGATTAGGAATTTACTCTATGTAACAGCTTCCAGAATTGATGTCAAGCAAGTTGTTGGGATAATGGCTATATTCCAAGCAGCACCAAAACAAATCCATGTTCAAGCTGTGAAAAGAATCTTTAGGTATTTGAAAGGAACCATAGATCTTGGTTTGTGGTACCCTAGCAAGGATTCATTTACTTTAAAATCTTATTCAGATGCGAATTGGGCAGGTTGTGTAGATGACAGAAAAAGTACAAGTGGAGGAGCATTCTTTTTGGGAGAATCATTGGTAGCTTGGATAAGCAAGAAATAGTCCTCAATTTCTTTGTCTAGCACTGAAGCTGAGTATATTGTAGCAACAAAATGTTGCACACAAGTGGAATGGATGAAACAAACCTTACAAGACATCAAAATGGTATTTCAATAACCTACTACTATCTACTATGATAATACAAGCGTTATAAGTCTCTCCAAGAACCCTCTCCAGCAATCCAAATCAAAACACATTCCCATAAAATACCACTATCTAAGAGATCAGGCTGAAAATAAGAACATTAAATTGAAATATGTCCCAACACAAGAACAAGTGGCAGATATTTTCACAAAACCCTTAAGCAGAGATGTATTTGAATATCGCAAGCAAAGACTGGGAGTAATCCCTCTTCCAATATAATCTCTCAAGAAAATAATACATCAATTGGCACCAATTCAGGGGGAGAAAACAATCAAAATCAAAAGTATACAGGCAGACAGAGCTTTACCATAGGGGAAGCAACCATTTTCCATTGATGTCAAAGGGGGAGAGTAACTTCAAAGGAGAGAAGCATCATCACAGGGGAAGATTATGTATGAAGTTGTTGTGTTTCCATCAATGACAAAGGGGGATATTGTTGGACATAGTGTCATTAATGTGTTGTCATTGACGTCAAACAGTAGGACGATATGCAGAGATTAAATCTCAGGACGGTTACCGAATGAAGATCAAAGCTCAGAAGAGATGGCGTGATGAAACTCAGAAGGGAAAGCGCATTGTAGAAACATGATCAGATCAAGTCAGGACCATTGAATACACAAGCGCCAGATCAACGGCAAGGATATATTACGGAGAGTGAAAGGAGAATTAAATAACACGCTAATTCCAAGCTTGCAATTAGTCTAGACCTTCGATCGTCACCCGCCAAATAGATCTATGGTTGGCATCAGTTCCACTATCAACGAGCAGTTTTCCATTGCGGAGCTCGACGATAGTTTTAAACGTTGTGCTAGTTGAGACCCCACAATCATCCCTCATCGTCGATATACTCCGGGACCGTTCTTAGTTGTTGGATCACTTAAAGTGGAAGGATAGTGTTGGGCACTTTAATTGTCTAAATAAATAGATAATTAAGGTGTTCAATATAAATTGTCAAACCCAGGGAAGTTTTGTTATTGCAAGATAATTGTGCATAGTCTATGCTAGATTATGAAAGCAAACACTAATCAAGTTGCAGTAAGGTAAACTAACACTAAAAGAAACGGAATTGAAAATTTGAACACTAACAAAAGTTGTTGACACAACTAGAATTCCAATATATTGCTGCAGAATAGAAATCACACTTGCATAATTGAAATCTAATTTCCAGGAGTAGAATTTGATGAGTGTATAAGAATCTTGAATTATCTAATCTATTCTAATCTTCTATATTACTCTTGCAGAAAGAATTTTTGTGTTAATTGTTGAAAGGACACCTACTTAATTGCAGAAAGGGAATTCACACTTCTATTTACTTTTGCTTGAAAACAGAGATTTAATCTAATGCAGAAAAGGAATGAACTTTCAAAGCAATTCTCCAACAGTATAAAACAATTGTTTCTAACTTTCATGAGACACATTGATGCGCATTAACAGAAAGGGACTGAACTGTAACAGCAAATGTATTCTAGCAATGCATAAACAGATAAACCACACAACTGTAAATAATCAAAGCAGTTAATCTAAAACTCACAATAGAGGGGAGGTTGTGAGGAAGGTGGGCCCTTTCCTTCTCATTGAATCCACTAGAAAAGACTACAGTAAGTTACAGAAATTCAATTCAATTCTTTATTAAATCACCAAAATGTTCAGATACAAAATGCTTCACTTCACTTCACTTCACTATTCCACAGCAAATCTTCATCCCTAATGATTACAAAAGCTCTGTTATTTAAAGACAAAGTCATTCAGTTGAAGCGGACTCAGAACAGCCTTGAGAATCATAGATTCTCAAGCTATTCGTATGATATAAAAGATCTGTCATCTTCACAAAATCTGGAAATGATTTTGATCACCAACTCGAGCCAAACGTGAGCCAAAACGTGTAACAACCTTGAGGATCTGTCTTCGGGATTCGGATTTGAATGATATACCATCTTCCAGGATCGGTGGGCATCTGTTGCAGCAAGTGTAACAGCTTCCAAGAAAGGTGTGCAGTTGTTGTAGTCATGTAACAGCATGCAGAATTGGCGCACAGTTGTAACATTTGGTGTAACAACAACGATCTTTCTTCAAGACTTGGCTGATCTACACATTTTGATCATTAGTTGAACATTCATGGATAAAATATGAGAAATGCTACCAATCAAACATGTTAAGTAAATAAGAATACAAAATCAAGATCAATGATTCATACCTCGGGAAAAAGGTCTTAGCAAACGTTATATTAGGCATTTTAGCATAGAAATGATAAGGTTGAATGAGCAAAAGATATAGTGAAAAAGGGACATTTTTGGGTCCTAACATGCCCCCCAACTGAAGACATTGCATGTCCTCATGCAATTCACATTCAAGCCTCACTCAGAATCTGAGTTAGGGAAGTGACTCCTCCAATGCAAATTGCTACGATAAATCGTTAAGTACAAGTATGGGAAAAAGCAAACAAATCACCTGTGTGTGCCCCCAACATCTGTTGTTTCAAAAATCTGTCTATGTTTCCTTGTCTTCAAGAAAAGAATCAGTTTGAGTTGCTTGAGTTACAACTTGTAAGTGTAACAGAGGTTCTTGTGTAAAAGTTGTTGGTAAACTAGCAGCTACTCTATTACGTTGAGATCTCTTCTGCCTTATTGGTTCTTGTGGAGAAGTAAGGTCATATTCTTCCTTGATTGAGAGATTGGATGGTTCTTCAGCATGACCAGTGACTAGTACTTTCACTATTTTATACCCTGCTTGAAAGTAAATATTACCACATTCATAGCACATGTGCTCTCTATTTTCATTCATAACAGTTGTTGTTTGTGCTAATATATCCAAAGTTGATTCCTCTGGGTTTTGTTGTTGAGCAACCTGCAATTCTTTCTTTAGGGAATCCAACTCTACTTTGAGGCTTTCATTTTCCTTCATCAGTTCAGTAATCCTGGAATTTTCTGTACCCTGTATCTTCTTCTCAATTTGAGCAAACAGATGAGCAAGTGGCACATCGTCATTGTCCTCACTATTTTGTGTAACTGGTTATTGTGTGGCAGATACACTGATGATGGTTGGTTCTTGTGTGGAAAATACACTGATGATAGTTCGTTCTTGTGTAACAATTAATTCTAGCATGACTGGTTCTTGTGGGACAGTGTCTTCCTGGACAGTTGGTTCTTTTGTAACAACTATGTCTGGCATGATTGGTTCTTGTGTAACAGCTAAGTTCTAGGAAGAGGTTGGTTCTATTGTCACAGTAATGCTATGGGAAGGGAATTATTCTTGTGTAACAGTCACTTCTTTAACAATGGAGGATAATGGATGAAGAATGGGTATTTCATGTTCCATATTCTTCCATCCAAATGTTGCTTCAGTAGACCTTGTTGACCTAGTTCTCCTCCTAGGTAACGTAGAGACAAAAACAGGGGTTTTCCTTTTCTTTGCTTTAGGAGAAGGAGGGTGTTCTTCAACAACCAGACAAGGAGGAAAATCTGCAATGTTGGGGTTTTGTATAATCTGTACTTCGTCACTCGACGAGTGATGCACAAAATCATCCAGCGGAGTCGATGATTCTGCTGCAACTCGTTTACATTCGGTCTGAAGTGACACAATGGTTTCTTGAAATTTCTTGCACAAGGTAAAACCTGATTTACGTACCTCCATAAAATCAATTAGTCTCTCACTCAGGTTTGTATCATTGATGTCAAAATCTGGCAGGGTATGAGCATCAGCAAAATCAAGACACTCTGTCTCAGCAACAGGAGGGTTTTGAGTTGCTTCCGGTTCAACTTTGTCGATGCCTCTCGGAGTGGTGTTAGAGTTACTTCTGGTTTTGAATTTGCTTCTCTGAGTGGTGTAAGAGTTTCTTCTGGTTTTGCATTTTCTTCTCTGAGTCGACGTATTGGCGGTTACAGTGGGGGGTTTAACTGATGTTGCAACCGAGGGCTGAGGCTCATGACTTGGTCCAGGGATTGGGTTTTCAACTATTATTACATCCGAGGGCTGAGGCTCATGACTTGGTCCAAGGATTGGGTTTTCAACTGCTGGCTCAATCACAACTACGGGCATAGGGTTTAGTTGTTCTAGTTCGGCCATAACAACATGCATAGAATTTGGTTGTTCTTCCACTTCAGGTAATGGGTCATTAGGAATTCTCATACCCCTACAAATCAACAACCCTATCAGTCTATGATTAGAAAGACGATTCTTGGGATGCTTTGATCTCTTGACAAAGTGAGCCATATTATGCAAGAAATGAAGAAGGTAATAAGGGATGTTTATCAACTTCTAATGTCTTAAATGTCACAGTAGGATAAAATCAGAAAAAATAAACTACTTAATATCTTCCCTCGCATGTAATGTACCTTTTTATAAATTCTGATACTTTCCCCCATGGTATGGGTAAGGAACTTACATCTACACCTCGGCCCTTGGTCTAAAATTGCTCATAGTTCACGAGAAAACCCTTATGTGCTTCGGGAAGATGTGTTTTTATGCTAAACCACCTTTCTCTTATAGTCGGCAACCCTGTCACAGCAGCCATGGTTTCCTCTGTCACTGGAATCCTCACCCCGTGTACCATTGAATACCCTTCTGTGAGATTTTGACTGAACTCCAATACCTTGGATTCATTAAACCCCTGTAGTTTCTCAAAATAAGAAATCCATCCAGCCTGCAGAAATTTTTGGTAAACATCTGGGTGTAACAGCAACGCATCTAGATTTTCCGGCTCATACCTCACAGTTGATCCTCCCATGACGTCATTTTAGAATCTAACAGTCACAAAGGAGGAGAAACCAACACTTAAACCAGAGACACAGCAAGTTCGAACGTGGATTGCATAAAGAACACAGTGTCTCAGTGAAAAATAAGCATGGTCGAAAGGTGGCGGAGGTGAATATAAAATGGGATTTTAATGTTATGTCGGCGTAGATTGTTCGTTCCCCCCAACTAATCTGATTGGTTCATGGTTTAACGAATTTAGGACAACCGACAGGTAAGCATTGAAGCTTGCTTCCATATCTACATCACTTTGACACGTAGGATTAGTAATCGTACCTCATAACTTACTGCACGAACCTTACTGTTGGAATAAACGCACTATCCAACCACCATTTGATCCACATGGAATAACTGTAATGATGAGATATGGCTCTAGAACGTGAGAAATGATGATATGACAAGTGAAGCATAGGTGGAGTCTTTTCTTTGGTCGACCAGCTGGAAATCTGTGGATGTGGATTCAAGTAATGATGAAGCGGCATTTTCTGACAAAGAGAGCGGAAAAGATAGCAGCAGAAATGACAAAACAACAGTGTTTTAGCATGGAAAGATAGCAGAGCGGGAAAGATTAATGGAGTATCAGCATGGAAAAATGGCAGAAATGCGAAAAATGGGTGAAGCGACATGTAAAATAGAGAAAAGGAATAACATCGGTAGGTGTATAAGCAAGTATTTTTGCCAGAATGGTGGAATTAGGTGTAGCAGCATGTAAATCGGCCAAATTGTCGGAAAAGAGTGTAACAGCATGTAAGACAAAATAGTCGGGATAATGGTGTAACAGCATGTAAAGTGACCATTTTGTTGGAAAGAGGTGTAACAGCATGTAAGACAAAATAGTTGGGAAAAAGGTGTAATAGCATGTAAAATGACCATTTTGTTGGGAAGAGGTGTAACAACATGTAACTCGGCTAAACACAGAATCCCTTAGTTTTTAGGAAGTTTTTCAAACTTATTAAAAATATTCCTTCGGCTCCTTTCGTTGTAATCTACCTTGATGTTCATCAATCCATCTACACACAAGTAACTATCTGATACCCTTCTAGGCTAAATTTATTAGAATAGCAAAGAAACATAAAAAATTTAAGCAAAAACAAAAATATTCAAATTCGCAAAGTTTATTTATATACAAGGTTTTATTGAAAAGAAAAAAGTTCTAAGGTTCAGAAGGGGAAGGAGCAAGCTCTTTTCCCTTTAAAATTTTATGATCTGTATCAGATGTACATCTGCATTTAAATTCTGCCTTGGAAAGTGGACGCTGATACAGGCACAAGCGATGACCATTTGCAAGTAACTGTGTATTGGATCCATCAATAATGATCAACCTGACTGTCCCATTGGGAAAAACAGTGTCTACCTCGTAAGGTCCCAGCCATCTTGTATGCAGCTTACTCTGAAATT
>JZKD02S0951237.1:15788-26288 GCA_000966675.3 Picea glauca
AGTGCATGTTTTGATTGATGGTGGAAATATTGGCACTGAGTTGTCTCACTTATTGTTGGGTCTCTATGAAATTAGATTGCAATGTATTGAAGAGATATTCCAAGTCTTGGCTATCAGTATGGGCCATGATGACGATGGAACTGAAAAGGGGCGGGTGGGGTCAAAATGATTTCTAAAAAATGATAGGTATGAATGTGATAAGGATGAAGAGATAAATCCAATGGAATAGGTCTCAAATAATGGTGCAAAGCTTTCCAGAGTGGCATCTATTGGTTCCCAAGTGGCATCTGCTAGAGTTGTATCTTTCCACTACACTAAAACTTCCTTGATAGTTTGTTGACACAGGCGATGCTCATGCTGGTCCAAAACTACTTGTGGTTGTAGCCAGATGGATCCTTCTTTGTCCAACTCGGGAAGGTTGGTTTGAGTTTGGCACTTAGTTCCAATAACCTTCTTTAAGCATGAAACATGAAAAAAATGATGTAGCTTAGAATGAGTGGGCAAATCTAACTGATAGGCCACCTGTCCCACACGCTTGAGAACAATATAAGGACCATAAAATTTGGGTGCCAACTTCTGACAATGGTTGGCCTTGAGGGAATTTTTCTTGTAAGGTTCCAGTCAAAGAAATGCCTAATCCCCTTCTGTAAATTGGCATTCAGAGTGACCTTCATCTGCTTGTTGTTTCATGCAATTCTGGGACATGACCAAATTATCTTTGGGGGTAAATAGAATAGCCTCTCGAACTGTAAGTGTTTGGTCAACCGCCTGGACCTTCAAGACACTTGGTAAATATGAGAGAACTGAAGGTGGATTTTATCCATATATACCGCTTCAAAAGGAGTCATGCGGTTAGTTGTATGGTATGAAGTCTTGTACCACCATTCAGCTAGGGGTAACCATTGAGCTCATTTATTTTTCTTTTCTAATGAAAAACACCTCAAATATGTTTCCAAACACTTGTTGAAAAATTTAGTTTGACCATCATTCCAGGGATGATAAGTTGTGCTGAGATGAAATTGGGTGCCTTGAAGCTTGAACAATTCTTGCCAAAAATTGCTAGTGAAAGTTGGGTCGCGATCCGAAACAATAGAATGTGGCATGCCATGAAGCTTGAAAACTTGATCCATGAAAATTTGAGCCACAGTGGATGAGCACACTTGGAAAGGTGATCAACTACCACCATGATGACTAATTTATTTCCTGATTTAGGTAATCCTGTAATAAAATTCATAGATATATCCCTCCAAATAGCTGGTGGAATCGGAAGTGGCTGTAGTGTGCCAAGATATTTGACTATTTCTCCCTTGTTGCGTTGACACACAACACATTCAACTACAAAATTATGAACTTCTTGTTTCATACCATCCCATAAAAAAGAACGTTTGGTCCTATCATAGGTTTTGGTAAACCCGTTGTGCCCAACTAAGGGTGTAGCATGAAGCTCATAAAGTACCATGGATTTAATTTTTGACTTTTTACTTAAATACAAACAACCTTTGTATTGAAGCTCATCATGGAGCCAAGAGTACCCTAGGGAAACTGGAAATTTGAGTGCAATTGTTGTATCAGATGCAAATGTTTGGGATCTTGTAGCCATTCCTAGCAAACAGCTTGGAGCCAATCTGGTACAATGAAGGAGAGAGAAAAAAGGGATCCTTCATCTTCATATTTTTTGGAAAGTGCATCCACAACCACACTTTCTTTTCCTTTCTTGTAAATGAACTCATAATCATATCTAAAGAGCTTAGTCACCCATTTTTGTTACTCTGGGGAGGAAATGCATTGTTCCAGAAAATGCTTGAGGCTTTGATGATCTGTCTTAATTTGGAAGCATTTTCCTAATAGATAAGGGCATCACAAATCAACGACATGCAGAATAGATAGCATTTCCTTTTCATAGACTGATTTGCCCAAATTTCGTTCAGACATTTGTTTGTTGGTAAAGGCCAAAGGCTGACCCTCTTGCATAAGGACATCGCTAATTCCTTTCCCTGAAGCATCACATTCCAGGACAAAGGTCTTTGTGAAATCTAGAAGGGTCGGGACTTGAGTGGTGAACATGGCCATATTCAAAGTTTGAAAGGCCTGAGCAACTGTTGGAGTCCAAGTGAAATAATTATTTTTAAGGAGTGCAGGGAGAGGTTTCACAATCTTTCCATAATTCTTAACAAACTTTCAATAATAACCTATTAATCCCAGAAATCCACGCAAGATTTGGAGAGTCTCTGGGTGAGGCCAGTCTTGCATAGCTTCAATATTTTTAGGATCCACCCTGACGTCATCCTTGCCAACAAGTTGACCCAAGTACTTGACTTCTAATGCGACAAAATCACATTTAGATTGTTTCGGGAAAAGTTAGTGCTGAGAGAGTAGATGGAGAACTCGATCGACATGAGCAAGATGGTCTGTCTAGGTTTTTATATAGATGAGGATATCATCAAATAAAACTAAGACAAAATGACAGAGAAAAGGATGAAATACATGATTCATGAGGCTTTGGAAGGTGGAGGGGGGATTACACAAACCAAAGGGCATGACCAAAAACTCATAGTGGACCTCATGAGTTCTAAAGTCAGTCTTAGGAATGTCTGCCTCTTTCATATGAATCTGGTGGTAGCTAGAACGAAGATCAGATTTAGTAAATAACTAGGCACCACTCAATTCATCCAAGAGGTCATCAATGACAGGAATGGGAAATTTGTCTTTAATGGTGAGTTTGTTGAGGGTGTGGAAGTCAGGACACATGCACTAAGAACCTTATTTCTTTGGGACCATGACCACAGGATAAGAGTAGGGGCTCGTACTAGGGTATATAATGCATGCGTTAAGCAATTCTTGAACCATTTTCTCAATTTCATTTTTTTGGGAAAAGGGGTGGCAATAGGGACGCATATTTGGAGGAAGGCTTCCTGGTACAAGGGGAATGGAATGATCATGAACACCATGGGAAGGAGGGAGTCCCTAGGGAGTGGAAAATACCACTTGATGTTTAGAGAGGATGGATTGGAGGTCTTGCAGCACAGAGGGTGTCTCAGTTGCTTGTATGGCATGGAGTTGGGCAGTAATGCCAGAATGACCTTTTTTTAGCATCTTTTCCATGCGATGGGAATTAATAATCTCAGGTGAACCGGAGGTGATGCCTTGGAACTTATATTGTTGTCCCTCTTGGTTTAATTGCATGGTTAATTCTTTAAAATCCATGAGAATGGGACCCAAAGTCCTTAGCCAGTCTACACCGAACACGATGTCACAACCCCATGTTGATAGAAAACATATGAGATTTCAGGTGGTATTCACCAATTTGGAGACACACATTTTCACAACGCCCTCTACATTTCATGGAGCAAAAATATAAGGGCAAAGAGATAAATCCAATGGAATAGGTCTCAAATAATGGTGCAAAAATTTCCAGATTTCTTTTTTTTTACATCTGCAGAGTTATACTCTCGTCTGAAGAATATTGCAGTGATAAAATGCCCAAATTCTTAACTAGGACGAAATGTGTAGTGATTTGGAAACTCAAACATAGTTGTGCGACAATAGATCTTGTCTATTTTATGTTTTGCTTCCATCCCCAAGGGTTAGGTATTCAAAGGTTCTAGAGGCAAGATTTTTCCCTGTGTTATAGCTCTTTGATATACGTGCAGGGTCCAACAATAGTGATCGGCTCAATATCTTAGGGTACCAACTAAGGAGGCTAGACCATGCCCTTAGCCATACTACCCGACTACCCAGGTACCAAAGAGTATCTTCCCAAGTGTTGTTCTCGGTGACCCTATAGCAGTCAAGAGATCGATTGGCTTATCTAAAGAGGGCTTCAGGAAATATAGGTCGGTTTGTATATAGGTGTTGTCTGATGTGCTACCACTCGAAGGGGTACGAATAGGAGTTACAAGGGTGGCCAACAAATCTGTGCTTAATAACCATTTGTATTTCCTGCGTGTATGAATCCCTCAACAATAGGTTTATGCACATAACGAAATATATTTGTATCTTAAAGATGTCAGAATACGTCTCTACCCTGAAAAAAATTAACCCACAATTTTTTTCCGAGGAAAGTTCTCTGATACCACTTGTAATATTCTAGATATAAAAATCATGCAAAACTAAAATAAAATGCCAGAAATGGCAGATAAACAACAATATAACTAGAACAACATCACAATAACACTGAAATGATATCAGAATAACACCAAAAATAGCACTTTGATTCTAAGAGCAATGTTCACTTGCCTCTTTAAGGGGGAAACCTCCAGTCGAGCAGAGCTTTATTACAATAATATCCAAGCTAGGGTTATCATACCCTCAACTCCTATTTATACTAAATATGTATATCAAAAGAACCATCTAGAGGAAGATCCTTCTAGAAACAGAAGCTTCTATTAGGTCTTCTTACATTCGACTTATTCTACCTTATTGCAAGGCCTTATTAATATTGACCTTTATTACATCCGAATATATTTTTCTACCTACATGAGGGGTTAAGTCCCTAACAGTGAATCAATACATACTAATTTTTGACGTACTGTTTAGGAGAAATTATGACGGTATACTACTGAAATGTGTCGATGAAAATCAAGCCCAAGAACTAATAAGAGAATTCCATGAGGGAATATGCGATGGACACTTTGCACCTACTGCAACTACCCACAAGACAATAAGAGAAGGATTCTATTGACCATCAATTTTCAAAGACTTGTATGCCAAAATATGGAAGTGTTTGTCATGCCAATATTTTTCAGGAAAAATGAAGAGATATGTGATGCCTTTTCAACTCATGACTGTAGAACAACCATTCTCGCAATGGGGACCTGATGTTGTCAAGACAATTAATCTGAAGTCTAGTAAGGGGCATATATACATTATCATGACTATATATTACTTCATGAAATGGATGGAAGCGATGGCATCAAAGAAGGTTGATGTTGAAGAGATAATTAAATTCCTCAAAGACAATATTCTATCGAGATTTGGTGTCCCAGATAAATTTATCACAAACAATGGTTCGATTTTCACTGGGTTGAAGTTTATGGAGTTTTGCGTAGAATATGGAATCATCATGCGTCAATCATCGAATTATTATCCACAAGGTAATGGCCTTGATGAATCTACAAAAAAAACACTTTTTCAGATACCTAAGAAAACCATTGACAAGAACCAAAGGAATTGGAATCTAAAGTTGACAGATGCATTATGGGAAAGAAGAACAACTCCAAAGGATAACACCAAGATGTCTCCATATATATTTTTTTATTGGAAATAAGTGAAAATGTTGATTATCCTCGATCTCAATGCATTTATTTATATGGTTAATACCGAAGATACATAAGATATTTCACCCATCCAAAGGAGAATCAATCAGTTGTTGAAGTTGGAAGAATATTGAATCAAAGCCCTGAATTAAAGTTCTCAAAAGTAGTAGAGCGTCAAAAGATATTTTCATCAAATCACAACTGTAAATAATTTCTAGAAGAGGGAGTTGGTATTACTTTGGAACAAGTCCAAGGGGAAATCATCAATGCATATAAAGTTTTAAGCACCCTGGATCAGACCATATGTCATCAAGAAGATCTTGGGTTTTAACTCCTATATGCTCCAATACATGGAAGGTAAAAGATTAATTTTTCCTGTCAATGAGAAACATTTGAAAGGTTTCTTGTCCTAAGACATTCTCATTCTCATTGTACATAATTTTATTTGTCAGTTTGTATATTCTTACGCTAACTCCATAGCCCAATAGGAGGAATCACCTGGTCATGAAAGGATCTAGATTCTTGACAATCCACAGGGGGTTATCATCCCATAGTTGGAGCCAGTTGTTGATATCAATTCATGCTTCAAAAATTCCCCTCCCCTTTTCTATTTTCCCAACTTCTTTTGTCAATTATTTTTTCCCTCTTCTATACTTACCCAAATTCCCCTTTTCTTTTTCCCCTTCTATTCTCCCTTTTTAGTTACTATATTTAGTCATTTTTCCAAAATGGTGGGTCGTGGGTTGGTGGACTCATGGATCCTCATCTCCATCCACACTCTCACACCATGATTCTGACTGACTGCCACATTATACTATACTTAGTCATTTCTGTAGTTGTGAGTTCTCAGGTTTGCGGGTTTAAATCTTTCATATCCCTTGTTCTGTGACATACATATTGTACCCAAACAATCTGCAATCTACATTTTGACCATTGGACTTCCCGAGATCCTAAGTATCTCATGTAACCTATATTGAATCTGACCAACCACGTTACAATACTTATTAATTTTAACTTTCAGTGTTCTAGAGTGTATTCTTATTATACATTCCCTTCTGCTCAAAAGGAAGTAATTTGGACGTCATAAATTTCTCGTGTAGGTTGTGTTCCTGAAGTTTTTGACTACAAGGAACTGATTTCCTAGTGTGATGAGAAGTATATACCAAGTCAAAAGATGATTCAAATCCAAGACCATTCTCCCGTCTCTCTTTTGCCTCAAATGTTATGTAAACTGTTGAGACTCCTAGAGCCAACACTCACCTTCAGAGGTGAAGATTGCAGGGACATACTGAAAAAACATGAAAACTTCATGGATATCTTATATAAATTATTGGAGAATCCCATGGCCATACATGACTATATTACTAGACTGTAGGTCATATTTTTCAAGAACCCCTTTCGGGAAATTGCTTGGTTATTTACCAGAGTTACAGGCCAAGAAAATACTACCAGTATTTCCCACATGATTATTTATATATTATATTTTACTGTCAAGGAGCAAGCCATTTTCGATTGGGGAAAGTTGATTTCCATTGAAATATCTTCCCAATTGTCTCAGTATAAAAAGGATAAGAAAATCTTTATGGCTTCTTATTTTGTTTTTTCCATAGCGCATTGCTTTCAATTTCCTAAATTGTCTATATGCAAGAAGGTGAATTGTGAATTTGACCCTCTTACCTTTTTGTACCAAGTGTTATGAAGGCACAAGGATTCCCTGCATTTTTATGAAGTTTTCAACAACTTTGTCTCAGTTCTTAAAGGATTGATGTTTGGAAAAGATACCCCAAGAATATCTACTCAGGCTAGTAAATTTCTGGATAAAAAGGGGACTTTGGAGTAAATGGAAAATTACAATATCATCAGAATTTTGGGTTCTAAGGAAAATCCTTCCTTTCTTCCATGCCATATATTCGACCGAATTTTTGTTATAGAAGTTGCAAAGAAATATAACTTTTGGCTGCACTTTTTTCATGAAAAATGAAAAAAAAAATCATACCTTTGCCTTGGAAAATTGGGGATTTTGTATTCAAAAGTATGAAAAAAATTGATCAATTTGAAAATCACTTCCACAAGTTGAATCTCAAGTATTATGAAAATATTTGAGGGTTTGACCCTAACATAATATTTTTGGAACATATGTTAACAATGGGTTTTAGAAATTCATTTATCCACACTATTCTAGGAGAAGAAGAAGATAATAACTTGGGCAATCCTACCCACACTGCTGGCGACTTAGAGACGGTACTCAGTACCAATGAATTTTACAAATAGAGAGGAAAGGGTCCTGGCGAGAAGAGTGTCTAGTCCCCAACTGTTACTCCTAATAATACAAAACCTTGGAGTAGTGCTTCAGTTTCCCACCCATCTAAAAAAGTAATCAACAGTAGTTCATGCAGAGGAGGAGACAAGAACCCCCCTCCAGGAAAAATTGAAAGCTCACATAAAATTCCTCTAAGGAAGAAGAGGATGAATATTGTACAAGAATAAGAAGATAATTGTATCGAAAGTGAAATCAATATCTTCTCCCTCAAAGATATGGAGCTCGAGTTTGACATTGATAAAACATTTCCTAACATTGATCATCCAGGAGGCGTTGCCCACCAAAATCAGTCATTGGAAATTGTTGAGAATGATATTTTTGATGAAGAAGAATCATTTTTATTTCATAGTACTGTCTTTGACATTGAATATAAGAAATTAATTATTGAGAAGATTTATGTGAAGAATAAAAGGGGAAACATCATGCAGAGGTTAACCTAATAAATATGCAGCCTTCCTAGATTTCCATAATCCATAAATCAACTGGCAATGTATTGGACAACTCCATTGGTAGTCTCGAAGAAAAAAATATAAAGTTAAAGGAAAGGATTAAGGAACTGGAAGAGACCTTGATTCCTCTTCCACTTCTTTCCATCCCTTTGGAAATTGTCAGACCCACCATGCCCACAACCAATTTAAAAGGATCCTCAAGGTCACTCACATCATCCAGGAGCTATGTGGAGAATAATATAAATAAAAGAATGGAAATAGTTACATAAGATTGGGAAATTTCAAAGAGCATGATTTGTTTTTTCTTGAGGGCGCATGCCTTCCACGAATATTTATAGGTCGACCTAAAAAATGAACAAGGTTTCTACCTTGATGTCATGGTACCCTTTGGTATTAAATTTTCCAACATGTCAGAGCTAAAGAGAAGAGATTAGGAACTTACCTCTCCAAGTTGGATTAAGCAGTTGAATGCCTGCTAGAAAGAAAAAATAAAGAACTTGAAAAACATTGTTCAGGCATGCGACCAAGCCATAACAAGGAGAGAAGAGATATTCAAAAGGCTCATGGGGGTGGACCTAGCCGGAAGCACTAACGAATTATGATATCCTAATTTAACCCTCAACTCATTGTTCCTAAAAAAACAACAATTTGATGAGAAATTTGATATTTTTAAAGGATTGTCAATTGAAAAATTCTATGGTATAATTGAATATGATGAGAATGCCATAGATAACTGGCTAGTGGATTACTCTGTAAAAAATTAGGATATTGAATAAGCATTACATGGAATTTCCCTTGATCTTCAAGGTTTGGAGGGAGAGTTGTTCAATATTAAAACCTGCCATGAAATCAACATGGAACCTATGAAAATTTACATTGAATAATGATTTAAGAAGGCTATCGATAAACTGACAAATGAAGGGAAAGAAGCAGTTGATATGGTTCCTCCAACCGTTTATGAAAATGATAAAAATACATCAGTGAGAAAATGAAAACATGAGAGAACATCATAGTAATTTATCACATAATGAACACATGAGAGACCATCATAGTTGATCACATCCTTCATTTATTTATCAAGTCCTTCATCCAACTATTCCACCTCTTCCACTAGAAAGGATTAATCGACAACTTATAACTCCTTTTTTCTTCTTACCATGTGTTTTTTATCCTTCTACCTCCCACCATCTTCATTCTAAAAACTTATTTCTTGTATTTATTTTCTTTATGGTCTGTGGGAGCCCCAATCCCGGTATTTAAGACAAACGCATTTACAATTTCAAAGAATATGTAAGAGACTATATATTTTTTATAAGTTTCAAGAGAACTACTTTCAGAACAATATCGACTGTGCTTTGTAACCCTGTTTTCATAATATAAAGTATTTAAGGTTGATATATCATTATCTTTATTTGAGTTTCCCATGTGTCGACTCTATTAAATTTCTCTTATACATGCAGATCTTTTTTTTTTTTTTATGTCATCAAAAATATTTATCCTAAATTATGATAGATGTGAGGAAATTTTGCTTATTTTCTTTAAATGTATGAAATGTGTAATTCCTATTCCTTTCTCGAGAACTTTCTTTAAAAAATAAAATGAAAAAATTTCCTTTTATTTTCTTGCAATATTTTTGTTTCTTTGAATTACTACAACGGACTTCTGTCAAGTCACACATTCTGAATATTTGAAAATCTCAAGAAAATCTAAAGAGGAGTACTACCTCTATAAAAAAATAGGGGGATTTACATCCTCGTTAGGTTGTCATTTCGGTCCTAACATATTCAAGCGTCAACACCTCTATTGATACATTACTCCTAATGTTGCACCTCTTCGATGACCTCTCTTCTTATGCACTTCTCTGTGGCATAGAGGTGTCTCCTGAAAATCCATCTGGTGTGGTTTTTCTTCTCTTTATCTTGAGTATCACTACTCATTCTTAAACCCTTTGTAACATACCTAGCCACCCACATGCCTAGACATGCTACATCAAATTAAACACTTGAAAATTGATTTCGAATTTCTAATGACATATAATTAATAAATAAGCATGAAAGACTCGCATGAAATCATCAAGATTCATACTACATCATAAAAGAAATGGAAATATGTCATGCATAAATATCATCATTAGGAAAGCATATTATAAAAATGAATCTTGGATATAATAATTAATATACAATGGAAATAAATACACAAGTAGAGAAACACATAACAAGAGAACTTATATTTATTATAACCAATCACCAACTGGCTACAGACCAAGGATGTTCCACCCAACCATATACACTATTATTCTAAGTATCAACAGTAGGTCACCCCCAAGCCAACACTATGAATCAACAAAGATTGTTCCAGGGTTTCACTCAGCTTCCCAAACCAGTCAACACTCAAGATCTCATAGATTTCTCAACACACAAAAATCGAAAGTACACCAACTCTCTTCTCTCTAGCCTACACAACCCAAGAGAATGGA
>JZKD02S0951237.1:36058-51446 GCA_000966675.3 Picea glauca
ATTGGAATGATCCACCAATAAATATCAAGTTGATGCATCAGTCAAAAAATGATAGCATACAAGAAATAAAACTTAGAACGGTAACTATGCATCGTCTCCATCTAAATCTCATTATGAAATCATACACAGTCAATTTACAACATTTTTTTGGTGAATTTGACCACCATTCATACTTTTATGAATTGATTATCTAGTTTAAACAATAACATAGAAATTGTAAATATTCTAATATAACAAATTAATCAATTTATATTCATAATACCATAACCAAGAGATAATGTAATATGGTGATGGTATTCAACGTACTATTGCGCCAATACTTTGTGTTCCCACTTGCCAATCCCAAGACTTCACCAGTACCTACAAGCTAATGCTAGGGGTACTCTTCTTCCCCCTTATCCCCCTAATCCCCAAAGGAGCCACACACAAGAAACCAAAAACAATAGCTCCAAGATTGCCTCACAAGGAAGAGCTTCCACTCTTTCTCAAGCTTGAAATCCCAACTCTCACAAGTAAAACACAGTCAACCAAAAATTTGGAAGAATAATAGTACCAAGAATAATTGAGTTCCATTTCCCTTCTATCACATTTGTTTTATAGAAAAATATTCAATGACACATTTCCTCATGCACAATTAATTGTATTTTTTAATTAATTTAATTTGGATTATGCACCCACACACTTGTCACACTCTCCCCAAGTTGCACAAGTAATTACCATTTTTATTTTATTTAAAAATCCAAGTTCCCTCACATTCTCAAATGTGTTCCTATTTTTTCTCTTAGTTGTCCCTTTGTTCCCCAATTTCTCATTTAATGAGTGTCTCCTAACTAGATCTTAGTTGGAGTTTGATTAGGAGTCCTCTTATTGTTAGACTTAGTGTAGTTTGACTCTAGATACTATTCTATGTGTACACCTATTCTCTCATATTATTATTTCTTTTATTTTTAGAAATCCATTTTATTAATTCCATGCACACATGTGCATTTTATCCAACCTTTTAAATTTTATTCCCATTTTTCCTAGAGTTTGATTATTCCTCATTTCTTTTAATTTATTTAATAAATTTATTTATTTAGTTTCTCATTTACACTAAGACTTAGATTTAGTCTTAAATTTAGTCTTATACTCTTGTTAGGCTTATGGTTTATAATTTACTTATTAATTAATTCCAAGTTATAACAAGGTCTAATTATTTCATTAAGTTCTCTAGGCCACCTAATTTATTGACTCAATTTAATTATGTGATGTTCCCTTCAAGATGCACCTTCTTGCTCCAAGGGTGTTACTCACCATGGAATTGTTTTGGAAGTTTGTTCGATCCTTGGATTCAACACTCCACTCATTCAACCTTGTGAGAGACTAAGGGATTATAAGGAATAAGGACTCTTCCTGATTGTGTTCCCCTTAGAAATATCCGTGAGTGATTGTCTCTATCTGTCCTCACAACATAGTCGACCTCTCAAACTAGGTAATCATTAACCTACCATTCAGACTACAACAAAAGTGCTAGTAGGCTATGACATGCACACTTCCACACCTCTCCCTCAATGTATGGTTTTTGTGCATGACCCCTTTACTCCTTATGTGAGTCATATTAGCAAGCATCGTCCATCCTGCATCCACTGACAAAAAATGTGTCAATAATCCATGTAAATAAATCATACTATAATCGATCATATGCCACATGTGCATAAAATTAAATATTCAAACAAATGCAATGCACTCCCTAACTCAATCCAGAGTCCAAGGAAGTCCATTGGTGCCATCAACATCCATAACCTATCATCTGTCCTACACACTTAGGAAAGTTCATCAACAACATTTCCCAATACATATACATCAAAATAATAGTAAGTCACAACACATCATTATCATCATATATAACCCATAATCAAATTAAATCATAATATATCATAACCAGATCACTTGCACGTAAGTGTCCTCAAATAATATGTCAATAAAAGTGTGCTTAGTAGAGAGAGATGTTGCATACACCCCCTCTTGTTTTAAACTTCGTCCTGAAGTTTGTACAATATATAAATTCAAGTAAACAAATGTATCAAAGATAGATCTACATATCTAATCTATCAAACAAGTAAGGAAACTTTTGACGCATCTCATATGCATCCTCCAAGGTAGCTGAGTGTGGACTATAGTTTTTCCACTGGACCTTGAATTGATCAACTATTCAATGTTGTAGTTATCAAATGAGATGGTCCAAAATTTGGATTGCCTTTGCCATGAGAGAAATTTCATCTGACACCTGCAAAGAACTCATTTCAATAACATGTCATAGATCACTAATATAATGTCGTAAATCAGATACATGAAATACATCGTGCATACACTTCAAAGAATCACTCAAGGCTAGTCGATAAGAAACGGGTCCTTTATTTTTCACAACCACTAAAGGTCCCAAAAACCTAGGAGATATTTTAGCACCCTTTCCAAACATGATCGAACTCTTGTGTAGTTTTATCCGCAAGAAAACTATGTGGTCAATGTGATGCCCATCCGCATAACTCTTATTCTAATAATGTGCTTCTTTAATCCTTTTTCTTATCGATTGCAACTATTCTTCTATTTCTTGGATCACTTTCGGTCCCACTAGGACCGTATCCTTAAGTTAATCCCAACTCAACGACATCCTACACGGTCACCCGCAAAGAAACTCAAATGGTGCCATCTTAATCATACTTTGGTAACTATTGTTGTATGAAAATTTTACTAATTTAAAGAAGTCTTCCCAACATTTTTGTTGGTCCATTACATACATACACAACATATCCTCAAAAATTTGGTTCATTTTTTCTATTTTTTCGTCTGTCTCTAGGTGATATGTTTTACTAAAGTTCAGTCGTGTTTTGAAGGCCTCTTGGAAACTGGTCCAAAACCATCCTGTAACATCGATCCTCGATTGGATATTATCCTTCTTGGTACACTATTTAATATCGCAATCTCACTAACAAATACTCTAGATATGTATGCCTCTTGATGCGTTGTATGTATTGTAATAAAGTGTGCACTCTTCATCATAGTGTCAACTACCAAAAAAATTGAATCATGTCTCATTTTTGTCAGTGGCAATCCAATGATAAAATGTATTGAAATGACATCCCATTTTGATTCAGGAATATTGTGTGGTTGTAAAAATCCTGTTGGATGTCTATGTTTAGCCTTCACTTGCTGACATTATAAACATATCGCCATGTAACAAAATATGTCCGCTTTCATAACTTTCCATAAGAATAAAGGCTTAATGTATGCCTTCATTTTCATGACTCCTAGATGAGCCATGTAGATCTCTTGATGAGCCTCTCTTAAGATAAAACTTATTAATTATTCGTTAAGGAATACTTAAATTTTGTCATTAAATATAAAAAAATTGTCGTTGTCCAATGAGTAACATTCAAACTTCAGTACCATCATGGTATCATGTCCAATATTATCCTTAACTTATTTGTACCAATCATCATCTATCTGTAAAGTTAGAATCTTTTCCCAGAGATTTGTCCTAATAGGTATTACCGAAAATATGTGTGGTCTCTGACTCAACGCATCTTCTACTCTATTCACCATTCCTTTAATGTAAGTAATCTCAAATTTGTATTCATTGAGTAATTCTAACCAACACATGTGTTGCACGTTCGAAACTCTGTGTAAATATAAGTTGCAATCCACAATGATCTGTATTTAATATGAATTTTCATCCAATCAGATAATGTCTCCATACTCGTAAGGCATATACAATTGCTAATAACTCCAAGTCATGCATTGCATAGTTTTCCTCATGCCTCTCAATTTCCTTGATATGTAAGTGATCAATTGACCATATTTCATCAAACTCTATCTAAAACTTCCTTGGATGTGTCTGTGCATACCAAAAATTCTTTGTCCATGTAGAGAACCTTTAGTATTGGCGTTGTTGTCAACAACTCCTTGAAATTTTGAAATGCTTCTGCACATTTCTAATTCCATGCAAACTTCTTCTTTTTTTCTATAATTCCATGATTGGATTTTCTATCTTCGAAAAACCTTCAACGAACCATCAGTAATATCCTGCTAAACCCATAAATATACCTATTTCTTGTACATTTTTTGGTGCTGGCCATTCCATAATGGCCTCAACTTTCACTAGATCCACAACGATACCGTCTTGAGATATGATATTTCTTGAGTAATCAATCATCGATTGGTAAAAAGAACATTTTGATAGCTTCTCGTACAATTTTTTTTCTCTTAGAAACTGTAGGACCATTCTCAAGTGTTTGTCATGCTCTTCTCTCATCTGAGAATATATCAGTATGTCATCAATAAATACTTGCACAAATATGTCCAAGTATTCATGGACCACTCCATTTATCAAACTCATGAATACCCTTGGGGTGTTCGTCAAACCAAATGGTAAAACGGTAAACTCGAAGTGTTTGAATCTCATCTTAAATGTGGTATTAGGGATATCTTCCTCCTTAATCCATAATTGATGATATATTGATCTTAGGTCAATCTTTGAAAATATATTTTCTCCTTTCATCTATTCAAAGAGATCATCAATCCTTGGACACAAACATTGGTTCTTGATCATTGCTTTGTTCAATTGAAGGTAGTCAATACAAAGTCTCCACGATCCATCCTTCTTTCTAACAAAAATCACTAATGCACCCCATGGTGATACATTTATACATATAAGTTCTAAATCCAACAACTCCAATTTCATTTTCAACTCCTGCAATTCTGATGTTGACATCTAGTAAGGTGGTCTTGCTATTGTTTCATTTACAGGTTTCAAGTATTTTGTAAACTTCAACTCCCTTTCAAGTGGTAAACCTAGTAATTATTCAAGAAAGATATCGACAAACTCTTGTACTATAGGAAGGCTTTCTAATCCTTCTACCTCACCCTTTTCATTTACCACTATGATTTCATACAACTTGCATCCTTTGTGCATGCTCTTCTGCAATTGTAGGGAAGAAATAAGCCTCAAGGTCACTCCCTAGTTTCTTCCAACAATTACTCTACTCTTTCCCAAATCATCCGTTAAACTTAATCATTCTGTATTACAATTGAGAATCACATCATTTGATTCCAACCAGTCTGTACCTATCACTATGTCATAAGATCGTAATATCGTGAAGTATAGGTTTTCCTTCGTTACAAAATCTCCCAAGTTAATTCTAAAATCTGTAACCTCTCCTCCAACTTTCTGTTTGGCACTTGATTCCATTTCCACGTATCTGAACTCATCCTACTCAAATTCCTTTAACTTAATTCTCTTTAGCGTTGCACTAGAGATAAATCTCTTTGTAGCACCTAGATTTTAAAAATACTAAAATTTTGATCGGTGATCATACTTGACGTCTTGAGCATAATGGAATGGTGCTCGGCCTGACAATTCTTGATTGTTGCATGTATCCTCTGGGATTTTCCCAAATATCCAATTGTAGTGGGTCCAGATGATCCATCTAATTTGGCCTTTTATATCAAAAAATATCATTGGTAATGTGTCTCTCCACATGTCTAGTATCGATTCTTCGGTCCAGTGCTCCTAGTCCCCAAAGTAGAAGATGTTGGCCTAGAAGTTTTTGATCTTATTATGTTATAATGAATAGGAATAAAATGCTACTGCTACTACTAATGACGTTGCTATTTTGGTTGTGGTCCTCTGTAAGGATTCCTCTCCTGAGGAGTTTTTTGTTGCAATGTCGATAACATAGGTCCTTTGGGTGTATCTCACTGCCTAGAATTCTCTCTAGTTGGAGTCTGATGCTAATGTTCTCCTGATGTCATCTATCCAATCGGTCTAGAAGGATTCATGCCTTGAACCCCACTATTCAGTTCTTCCTCAGCTATGAGGGCCTTTTGAACTGCATTGTGAAATGTCTGAGGCATTAGGATCCTCACCTTTGCATGAATGTTGAAATTAAGGCCAAAGACAAACTTGTTGATCTTTAACTTCTTTGTGTTAAGATGTAGAGCATACCTAAGTAGCTCCATGAACCTAGTATTGTACTCCAGGACTGTATGACTACCTTTTCGTAAGGCATTGAACTCATTAAGTTGACTCTCAATGAATTCCTTTGACAGGTACTTCTCCTAGAATTGTTCCTCGAACAATTCCCATGACACGTCTTCAACGATCATGTTTAGTTGAGGTAGGAGTGTCTTCCACCATAAAATAGAACTCCCCTTCAAATGAAATACCTCCATGCAGACTTTCATGCTGGAGGTGTAATCAAAAAGTGAGAATCACATTTCCATGTTCTCAGACGATCCCTCGATGGCTAATCCATCCATGGCACCCCATAAGTTAGGAAATTTCACCTTCTCGAGTTCTCTGTGTATGCTACTACTACCAGTTGGAGTGGAATATGAACCCTCATTGGGCACATACGCTATACCATGATCTCGATCCAGGTGGTTGACTAATTCCTCTGACATCCTCTAGAAATATCTCATCATACCTACCACATATCCCACAACAACCTACTCCTACTTAGTATTATGTTGATCTCCCTAGGGTTAGATCCCTCGAGCATTGATATTATCGTAGGTTTCACACCTCTTCTTCCAACACCACGTCATCTACTTCCCCTGCATGCTCTAACCATGATTACCTGCATGGACAATTTCAAAATGTATTAGTGCTATATTTTTAATCATTTTTTTTAACATAATGGAAGGCGTAATGGTCCAATGCCGCAGGGTTGAACCCGCTCTAATACCATATGTACAATAGTGAATATTTTTTTTTTGAAAATATCATTCAAGACAAGTGTTACATGAACATACATCAATAATTACACAAAATCTTTTACACATCTCTCTATAAGGAAATATTTAGATATTGCATCATTGTACAACATAGATCCATATGACACATAAATATAACAAAGATGTTTACCTTCCCAACCTATCCTTTAAGGTTAGAACCTCCAAGACACATAATAAATGATCAAGTCTAGGATTTATCCGACTTGTTTTGACCATTTAAGGTCTCAAGACTGGTGAATGTTCTGAGGAACATGAAGGTATCTAATTCTTGTAACCCCATGTTATGAGGAAAATCTCTCTATGGCTAGGGGTAAACCACAACAGAAAAAAATAAATGCAAAAATAAACTCTATTCTCAAGTATGCTATATAGACAAATATGCTAGCAAGACAAGATAAAAGGCCTACCTCGTTTAGATGTTCAATGAAGTCCATCATTGAGCACTTGACCCAAAGCAATATACCTGCAACTAGTCATCAACAACCAAGAAACACAAGCATATGGTGATAATATATAATGTTATCACATTCAATATCATAATCCACCAACATTCATAACAAATACGCCCATGGAATAATAATTGAAATATTTTCAAGATATTAATTGGACAAGAAAAGAGTATTTCTATTAATATGTAATCAACAGAAATGAATGAGTTACAGACTTCTGTATTGGCACGGTTCGGAACCGAGAAACTAGTTTCCTTCCAGCCGGGCCTCCACCACTTCAATCCTCCACCAAATGCAAGCTCATATAAGAGAGACAGTGAAGTTATCAATTAGTAAGGGAAGATATTGAGGGTTGAACAATGTGTTCAGACTTAAAGGAAAAAGGGATGCAAACTCAATGTGAAGTGAATAATTCCGTCAGAGTAACTTTTCTCTCAAAGTTGAATTCTTTATCCTCTTTTCCATAGCTCAGATTTGGCCCATTTATAGCCTTCAAGTGGAACTGAGCCCGCTGAATCGGAACGTTTCCAGTATATGGAAGCCCAAGGATCATTGATCTTGTGACATGACATGGAAACCTGACACTAGTTTTCAATTTTAGGCACATTTCCCGATGTACACAAGTTGTAGTGGTGCAACCTACGTATACACATGTTGTATAGTCGAAAATGTGCATATATGTGGGAAAATTGTATTTTTAGCTCTAGGATTTTCCAAAAGGGATTTCAAGTCTGCATAGGGAAATGGAAAAAGGCCTTATATGCAAGATTGCATGGGGTGAGACAAATATTGCTTTAACATATGCCCCCTAATGTGTGAGGTCAAAGGACTATTTGCAATGGACGAAATACATTATAAAAACCCAAAAGTGGAGTAATGGGGACCCAGCTAGAAGAACTAGTTGCTCATTACGATCTGTGCAGACTTTGCATACATGGCTTCCAATTTGAATTACACTGTAGATCCATGTGAAAATATACCAAACAACTGTCTCTGGCCATGAATAGGAAAATACAAAGGCGGTTACATGCCAAAGGTTGTCATAGTAAAAAACAAGGCCGAGTAAAACCAGTCTCAAAATCAATCTAAAGATATATGTATACAATGGAGGACAATATGATCCCCCATGATCATTGAAGTCACGCGGGTGTTGGTCCAATCAAAAGGTAGCAATAGTTTAGGAAAGTTGTGGCTACGAATTCATGTCTTCAAGTCTTCTACACAATCCACCAAAGGTGCAAGTATACATTGTGTGAATGAACGAGTTGAGGTTGAAGACAATGAGACTTTGTTTGATTGTTGGTCATTGAGGTACACTGTTAACAAATGCAAGACACCCTACCGATGATGAAAGTAGGTATCAAGGAATCAAGTACATTCTTACAAATGTGAATAAAGGATTTGTGTTCGAACACTTGAAGAATCCATTGATTAGGAGACATTCATGTATTCCCAATTGTCGATGGCGAGAGAACCTGCCACTAATTACTGCAAGCCTCTAAGTACTCATAGGACTCTAAGTCTCATCTGCAGAAGATGAGCTAAATTCGATGGAAGGAGACCTACTGAAAGGAGAGAATTAATACATCTCTCATCATTTAGCATGAGGTACAAAGCAAGAACTTGATTATTTGGAGGAAATTGGATGAAGAACATGTTCACAAACCAACGAACCTGTGTGCCTTTCACATGTGCCAAGTGTAAGCGGTACACCAAAAAGACCCTCTAAATAGCAGCCAATAAGGAAAATTGTTGAAAAAGGAGAGGAAACCACCAATAAGGATAATGGAATCCAAGACACTACATGAATCCCAATGTGTGAATAGATTTATTGTCGTTGAACACAAGGGAAACCACCCAGTCAAATACCAATGATGAAATGTCAACTGTCGGGCTCAATTTTACCTATTAATTAGGAAATTAGGACCAGGGTGCATAGTAGGACTACAACTTCATGTGATTCTGAGACAAAATGAGGGTATGACCGACATGCAAAGTCAAGAGTTCTGAGGAATGCCCGACATAGGTTGAAGACATCCTTTGACGAGGAGCATGAGGCATATGGAAGAATCTAGAAGCATGGATTCAATGATGAAACCATGAGATGTAGGAGGCATCAATCAAACTCTCCATATGGACTAGAAGAGTAACCAGTCAGGGGAGTAAACTCTTTGTAATGAGCTCATCTTCCTAAGGCCATGTTGAACCCAAAATTATCATGACAAGTGGACTCAAAAATTTTGTGCTATGTTCAAAGGTGACATGATTACTGCCAATATAAGATAAGACTCCCTTCCCACCCATCTTTTTTTTCCTTTTCATTGTCAAATTAATGCTATGATACTAAGGAGGACACGAGTGTCACAAGTAAGAAAAACTAGTTCCAGGAGTGGAACATACCTATGCTCAATGCAAGGAGGTGCATGTGGGAGATGGAAACTCAGGGGAATGTTCCCTCCTAGGTATAGGGTGTCAAGTTGAAAAGGATATAAACGTGGCTCTTCTTGGTTGAGGATGAAAGTTTTTTGAGGAAAAATGGTTTATAACGCAAAGGGAGAACTGACCATAGGCTCAATATTGTAAGCAAGGGCATGAGATGCAATCATGACTTAAAGAAAAAAAATGTCCTTTTTCATAATCTTAGTCTACTTGGTTTGAAAAAGGGATAAAATTGTACCAAATATACGTTCTTTCAAATCCAATTTACGAGTGTGAAAGAGACAACACTCGACAATCTTTTCACTTTTTGAAAACAAGTCCAAAAAGAGCTTAAATCAAACTCACCTGGGATTCCTCTAGGTATAGGCCAACATGTTTATGAGTGAGAAATGAGTCTCAACATAAAGTCACATATTAAATATAAGGGACTCCCGGTCCTATGGAAAAACTGTTTTCATGGGAACCAAAATGTAGCTGAGGATCTAACTAGGGTACCCATGTTTGGTAAGTCTCTACCATTTGATAATGACACATCTTGTAGTAGATGGAGGGTTTTGTGTTGCTAAAAAATAAGTTCATACCTAATGGATATGAGTGACAGTTATAGGACAATTCAAGTGTGCATGATGGAATGGATACCTATCCTATATGTTGGGTAGTGAAAATACCTGTCTGTAGTTATGAACGATCAACACAACGCTAAAAACCACAAGAATCCCTGGCGAAAACTACAAAATCCAACTCAATCCACTGTTGTATTAGTCCATTAGGAGGAAATACGATCCAAAACTATGTAAAGTGGGTAAAACATGCTATAAATAGTAACAAAAACCAAATTTTACTATGTCATTTGACTTTTTTACCCAAATAGTGAATTTGGACCAAATTACCTCTGATCTTCAATTGGTGATTGTAGGAGCATTGAGCGATGGAATCAATGACCGTTTGGACCAAGTAATTCCTCTTCCCCTCCTCTTCCTTTCTAGTGGATTTCATTTTGTATTTAGGTTTCAAATTTCAAGTTATTTAAGGCGCAATTAGAGATTTAGGTGTACGCGGGCTACCATTCATCGGGTCGCATATACAGGTGGTTATACACTGTTGTCTAAAAGACATCCTAAATATACTCAGCCTTATACATGACTATGAATGTTGCATCCCGTGTATATGTTTGTAAACAAGGTTTTTGATGGTTTCTAACTCAAAAAGTGGTGTTTCTCTAGCAGAATGGTGCTAGAATGGAGGGAAAGAGAACATGAGGAGGTAGATGTTGTTGTGGAAAGAGATCCAGGGGCCCAAATGGCCTTGAAAAGATGTAGGTTGTACAAGTTTTGGACACTCAAAGGGATGAGGTTGCTATAGTTTCTCATGGATTACTGGGATCTAGAAAGTGATAGCTTCAACCTTGATGGGAAGCCATTAAGGATTAAAGTCAAGGATACATATTTCTTGATGGGGTTGTCGTGTCGGGGTGAGGTGGTGAACCTCAAAGCCCAGGGAAATAGGAGTAGATAGAAGAGTACATAGATGATGCAGGAGCATCGCCAACTCATCAAGCGAGCCAGCACATCAAGCGGAGATCAGCTGGATAAAAAAACCCAAATTTTTGAAGTGCTTTGGGATTGTAGCGCAAGTCTTTAATGAAACCATTTATGAAGGCACATTCGTATATTGTATTGGACCTTGAGCCTTTAATCTCTCTTCCTTTGGTAGATAGTCGGCATTTAATAGATTTAATGCTGGTAGATAGCATGTTTAAGTCTAGATTTGATAGTTTAGAGTCCGAGAGGGAAAACGGATATAGACACCCTCATTGTACCATTGTAACATAGTAATAGTGAATAATATAGGAATCATTCAGGAGAAGAGAAGAGAAAGCAGAGAATATTGTATGAAGAACACCCATGTACAGGCAATTGAATTAATAGAAGGAAGCTTTGATTCAAGCACGTGGTTTGTGTTGTTTTCTCTGTGTATTGATGTTATGCTCATGAATGTTTGCTTTCTTGTTATGAATTTTCTTTGTATATGCTATGCATATGATTTCATGGTTCAAGGGAGAGAGAATTTCTATCTGAACCAGGATATTCCTGCAAGGTGTGCAGTCGAAAATCATCCGCAAGGAGTGCGTTGATGAAGACTCAGGTAGTCTAACTCTTGTTCTCATTCACCCAGAAGTGGATTTGGGTTGTTGAATCCATGGAAGGAGTGTGCGGGATGAAGAGGAAATATCAGTTGTGAATCTGAGAAGAAAGGAGATAGAAGACTGTTGTTGCAGAAGTGCATAGATTCAGAAGGATTCAACACTTGGGAAGTTGTTGAATGTTGAGCGAAAGGAGTGTGCACAAGTTCCTTTGAAAGACTTAGAGTGGAAAAGCTCAGGAGGTATAGCACCTTCGTGACATCGTTAACGAAGAGCACAGGAGTTTGTACAGAGGAAGGTTCGAGCAGGAGATGCAAGTGTAGGTGTCAGAGGACAAGTTCTGAGAAGGGATACTTAGCCATTCTCAAGAAATCTTCAAGGAGGAGAAATTGACGGTCAGGATTCGCAGAGGAAGATTGAAAAAATCCCATCAGTCGTTAGATCTCGAGAAGTTGCACCGAGGTTAAGCCCTAGTGTGCAGAGGAAGAGTCCTGGAGAAGTCATTGGGATATCAGAGTCATCGGGGTTTTGTTAAGGCAGAGAATCGAGACCTTGTGGTTCTCGAAATCCCAAGAAAGGATCCTAGCCGTTGATCTCGGCAAGACACGTGTCATCATTTTGGGGAGGCATCAGGATTTTGGAGGCATCGGGGTTTTGCAGGTTGCGAGAACTGAGACCTTTTGAGTCTCGAAACTCCGACGGAGAATCTCAGCCGTTGATCTCAACAGGACACGCGTCATACATCTGGAAAAGAGTCGGGGTTTAGTTCATCGGAGAATCGGGGTTTTCGAAGACATAGAACTCTCTCGTGTAGGAATCGTGATCCGCGATTTCCCGATAGGATCAAAGCCATCCAAATAGCAGGGACACATGGTAGGAGATCCCGCAGAGTCGGGGATCGAGGAATTGAAAGTCCCCTGCACATGACAACAGGAATCGCGATATCCCGATACACGATTTCCCGACAGAGTTAAGGACGTAGTGGAGGATAGGTGTCAGAAGGTCAACCCTCACAGGGAGCCAATGCTAAGTGGCATCGACATATCGTGAACTCAGAGGTTTATGAGTTGGAGCTGCAAGAAATTGTGTCAAGAGTTGCGAGATTGCGAGAAGCGATATCTCGGCAACCATCGGTTAGTGTGTGGGACCGCAGGAGCGAGTGGAAGACAGGTGGCAGAGATCGTAGATCTCGCGAACTCAGGAGTTCACAGGGTGAAAGCCCAAATATTGGGGGTCTCAAGTTGCGAGGATGTGAGGTTGCGAGAGCGCGATAGAGGAGTATCGGCGTCTCAACACATCGGGACTCGGGAGCTGGAGAACCGAGTGCTGGAGGTCGTGAGTAGAGAAGTCACGATAGAGCCAAAGTCCTGATAAATTAGGATAAGGTCAGCATTGAATGATAGGTCATCGGGAGTCGGGGATTTGCGAGGAAAGTTGTCTACGACAGTGCAAGTGTTGATTTCCTGACAGGAGAATTCTCGACAAGAACAAGGAATACGTAGGTGGATATTCATCGGGGTTCAGGGATTTGTAAGGCCCGATCCCCTGAGTTCAGGACTCGCGATATTGCGAGGTTCGATTTCCTGATAGAACCAAGGGAGATCATAAGGAGAGTCCTATGGGTGTAGGAAAGTCCCGATAAGGGATTTGAAGAGAATTTCAGCTCTTTGGGCCGAAGGAAGAGAAGGTCCTGTGGGAGCGGATGTGCCCTGGGTGGCATGTTTTCATCAGAGTGGTATCAGAGAAAGAAAATTTCTTTGCTTTTTGCAGCAGAGAAGAAAGGAAAATTTCACCATGCCACCAAGGAGAGAAAGACAATCACCCAATCCAGAGGATAGGGGGAACCAGAGAGGAAGAGGGAGACAAGCATAGAATCCAGAAATGGAGAGGCAGATACATGATCTCTGAGCGAGACTAGAAGATATGGAAGCAACGCAGAGATGCACAGCTAGTGCTGGAGATCTAAGTGACTCCGAAGGCGAAGTTGAAGTCGAACAACAAGGAGAAGTTGTAGCCAAAGATGCAGCCAATGAGCGATTAATTAAAGCTATCGCCTGGATGAGTTTGAAAACAAAGATGGACATTCCAGCTTATGAAGGGAGTCTAGATGCAGAAGAGCTTCTAGATTGGACTAGAGCTCTTGACACTTACTTCGATTATGAGGATATCGAAGAGGATAAGAAGGTTAGACATGTTGTCACACGTTTGAAGGGACACACAACATTATGGTGGGACAAGCTTCAAGCAGATAGACATTCCAAAGACAAGCAAACGATTAAAAGCTGGGATCGAATGATTGCAAAGATGAAGGCAAAGTTCATCCCAAGGGATTATCAAATCACACTGTTTAGGAGAATGCAGAACCTGAGATAGAAGCTGATGACAGTGAAGGAATATACTAAGGAATTCTACAAGCTAAATATCAAAGCAGGTCATCGGGAGAGCGATGATGAAAAGGTTTCCAGGTATATGAATGGCTTGAGATATGATATCCAGGATGAGATGAGTATGACCACCATCAGAATAGTGGAGGATGCATATCAAATGGTGTTGAAAGATGAAGAGAAGCTGAGCCGTAAGCCAGCACAGCAAGGCCGAGGTAGGAGCCAACCAAAAGGTAATTCAGTTGCTCGAGATAGGTTCCAGAAATCTAAGGACGACTGGAAAAAGCCTCATACTAGAACGGAAAGAGGTGGAATTTCAAAGCAAGGCCAACACACTGAACAACGAAGGCAGTAGACAGAATAGAGCAGAGGATACGCTGATAATAACACATTTCATCGTACCAGAGGTAGAGGAAGAGGCAGAGGTGGAGTCATCACATGCTTCACGTGTGAAAAAAATGGACACAAGGCAGTTGACTGTCCATATAGGAATAAGGATGGAGGAGAAGCTCACATCGCCGAGGCACAGAGGCGAGATGCTGAAGCAGAATACATAGAAGATGAAAGGTCATTGATGATGCGTAAGGTTCTCTTAACACCCGAGAAGGAGGTGGAGGACACAACTCAAAGAAATAGACTTTCCAGAACCACATGCAAGACCAAAGACAGGAAATGCAAGGTTATCGTGGATAGTGGTAGCACAGATAATCTCGTTTCAACCAAGATGGTAGAAAATATGGAGTTGGAGACAACTGATCATCCAAGTCCATACAAAGTTTCATGGCTACAGAAGGGACATCAGGTAAATGTCACTAAACAGTGCTTAGTTGACATCAAGATAGGAGGATATAATGATAAAATACTCTGTGATGTTATTCCTATGGATGTATGTCATTTATTGCTAGGCAGACCATGGCAATATGATAGGAACGTAATTCATGATGGGAAGATGAATACGTATACTTTGGAGAAGAATGGAAGAACACATATGCTACTTCCAATTAAAGATAAAGAAGTAAAACTAGAACCAAGAAATACTGTACTTCTCATGAGTGGGAAGTGTTGTTGGGTATTCTACCCTACAGACTAATAAGATAGGGCTCTAAACTTATACGCAGAAAATGACCCTTAAGATTGAACTTTTAACCTTCTACCCAAAATCTCAACCCCTTTTCGAGCAAACAATGGAAGAATCAACT
>JZKD02S0951237.1:92112-102736 GCA_000966675.3 Picea glauca
CTCTATAGATGTTAGGATTGGTCCTTCTAGTAGCCATAGACATATTTTTACTTTCAACATTTCTTGCCACCTTAAATGCATTCTCCAATGATTTGGGTTCCCAAAGGAAAACCTCGTGTTGAATGTTATCCTTTAAAGTTTCTATGAATACATCAATTAAGTGCTCATCTGGAATATCGGTTACCTTTATATTCAATCTTTGGAAGTTCTCAATGTGCTCGGTAACTGAGCCCTTTTGCTTGAGATTTATCAATTGGCTAAAGAAGGTATTGCTCCTTGTATCCTCATAGTGTGCTATCATTTATTCCATGAAAATTGTCCAAGTGACGAGTGATTTACCAGAGCAAAGCCATCAATACCATACAAATTGATTAGGTTCTAAATATAAAGAAGTAATTCATACCTTTTGTGTCTGTGGCACATTATGGAGATCAAAGAATTGTTCCATCTGAAGTATCCATGTGATTGGGTCCTTGCCATCAAACTTCCTCATATCAGTCTTAGGAACATGGTTGTTCTTCAAACCAAAGTTGGAGTTTCTCCATTATTGATTCACCTTCCTTGTGTCCTCATCATGAATTTCATGGGATGTATTTTCACTTTCAGGTGTCTTCTCTATTACAAAATTTTTCAATACTTCCATGATCTCCCTTTTTAAACCATCTATCTTAGTATCCAACTTAGCTTCCATTGAATCCATCTTAGTATCCAGCTTAGCTTCCATTGAATCCGTCTTATTTTGTAGTTAATTTATGTCCCTACACATTTATTCACCTTCATCAAGAGTACAAGTAGGATTTTTTGGAGGCTTATTTTGTGTAGAAGTTCCCTTTTTGGGTGGCATGTTGGCCAAGTATCACTTTTGAACCTTGATTTTGAGGTGGTTCTGCTAGACAATATTTGTTCTATTGTATCTCCCACGTTTTAGCCCTTCTGGGTATGAAACTTTCTTTTATTTATTTCTATGATATTTCTTCTCTGCAGTGCCACAGGTCTGATCAAAATTGGATCTGCCAAGTGGAATTTACGGTAACTTCCCCACAACTTGCCAATTGTTTTCCTTTCCAGGAGATCTCACTTGTATAGTGTTCCCCGCATAAAATAATTGATATAAAATTATGAATCTCACACCAGAAATACTACAGAATGTCCACAATCCAATGAAACCAGTCCCATGTAATTTGGATACTCTAGGAAGAAGTTATGATTGTTTTACCTGGAACACCTTCTTGAGACTAGTCAATAGGACTAGTTAGATACCATATCTTACATAGGGTGTATATACAAATTTAAAATGACCCAGAAGCTGAAATTGTTACCATAGATACCTTACTAATTTTTGTAAATAGCCTCCATATTTCAGGGTCTGAAACATTACATAAAAGTTTTTATAGTGAAAATTCTGCAATGACTCAGTTCAGGATGATTCTAGAACCCTATCTTGTATAGGTTGTATGTCCGAAAGTATAAGGCCTCAGGAGATGAATTTTGAACCTAAAGTAACTTGGTCTGTCTAATAAATATCCTCAAATCCATTCCTTCTGAAACTTTGTAGAAAAATAGTTATATCTAAAATTCCAAGGTGTCTCAGATGTAGCAACAAAACCCCAAGCCCTTGAGCTCTGATACCATATGTTAAGAACCAAATATCAATATAGCATAGAAAATCCTCAGAAAAAGTACTCAACGCCTTGAAAAAGAGATAATTTTAGATAATAAGCCTCTTCGAGGGGGCAACCTCCTTTTACCCCACTTAAATGTTCAAGTACAAGATGATTCAGAATGAAAATGTCTCCTTGGTATATATAAGAGACTGGGAGGTATAATTACAACTAATGGCCTAAAGCTGACATAAATAAAATAAAATTACTAATATAATATTCCCCAATTAATGGGTAATGAACAAATATTAGGGCTTAACATGATACCTTTCAAAGATTTATTATCATAGTAAAGATAATAGAGAAATTTCAACTAAAAACGGAGAAATGCAAATTTTGTTGAGGTTATTTATATACAAGGTCTGAGCAAAAGAAGTCTTAAAGTTCAGAAGGGGAAGGGGCAATCTCCTTTCCATTTAAGAATTGATAACCTGTATCAACTGTACATCTAGTTTTGAATTCTTCCTTGGACAGTGGATGCTGATACAGACGCAAGCGATGACCATTTTCATGTAACTGTGTATTTGATCCATCAATAGTAATCAACCAGACTATCCCATTTGGAAAAATGGTGTCTACCTCGTAAGGCCCTAGCCATCATGTACACAACTTACCTTGAAATTCCTTAAAGCGTGAATCATACAACAGAGCCCAATCTCCTTTCTGGAATAATTTATTCTTGATGAATCGGTCATGCCATTTTGTTCTTTGTTGTTGACTCACTGTGGTTTGATTGATGGAATCCAAATGCTTTTCATCAATCTTGTTGAGTTGTTGCAGTCTAGCTTTCTGTGCCATAGTCAATTCGAGGTTGACTGCTGATGCAATTCTTAAGGTTTTGATTTTGAATTCAATGGGAAAAACATGGCTTTTTCCATATACCATCTTGTAAGGAGAAAAACTAGTTGTGCTCCTTCAAGTAGTTCAGTAAGCTCATAGAGCTTCATGCAATCTGTCAGACCAATCCCTACAATTTTCTCTCACTATTTTAGAAAGAATGGCTTCGATAACTTTGTTGGTGCTTTCCACCTAGTCATTGCCTTGTGGATGGTATGGAGAAGCTATTCTATGTAAAACATGATATTTACTGAGTAGAGCTTCAAATTTATATGATGTGAAAGGGGGTCCTCCATTAGTTACCAATTCTCTAGGAATGCCAAACCTAACAAATATATCTTCAAACAAGAATTCTAAGACAACTTCTTCTGAGGCTCTGATAAGTGCTTTTGCCTCCACCCACTTGGTCATGTAATTTGTACAGACCAATATATAGACTTTCTGATTGGAAGGTGGGTGAATGGGTCCTACAAAATCCATGGCCCATTTCTCAAAAGGATCTAACACTACCTGATACTGGAGAGGCATCTCATCCCTGTGTGTTGGCCAACCCATGCGTTGGCAACTATCACAAGCTTGGACATACTTCTTGGCATCTTGAAATATGTTGGGCCAAAAATAGCCCATCCTTAAAATTTTATGTCCGGTCCTTTTATCAAAAAAATGACCCCCACAAGGGCCATCATGGCAATCTTTTAGCAGATCATAAAATTCATCATCCCTCACACATCTCCTAATTTCTTGGTCCAAGCCTGTGTAGATGAGGTATCCTCCTATCCAACTATACCTGGCACACTTTTGAATAATCTTCCTTCTTTCTTGAGGAGATAGATGTGGAGGTACCTTCCCTACAACCAAATAATTAGAAATGTTTGCATACCAAGGTGAGTGAAAAGATACTGCAAACAAATGTTCATCAGGAAAGGAATCATCTATAGGTGAATTATCATCATTTATATGTAATCTTGAGAGAAAATCAACAACCACATTTTCTTTTCCTCGTCTATCCACTATAGTGATGTCAAATTCTTGCAGTAGTAACAACTATCTTGTCACTCAGGAATTAGTAATAGGTTTATTCATTAGATATTTAATGGTTGTATGATCAGTATGAATAAAAATGGGATAACTAATTACATAATGCCTGAATTTATTGATTGCATAAACTACTGCCAAGAATTTTCTTTCAGTAACTGTGTGATTTAACTCAGCAGGAGCCATGTTCTTGTTGATATAGTATATAACATAGGGTTCTTCGTCCTCCTATTGCCCTAGTACTGAACCAATTGCAATGTCTGAGGAATATGAAGAAATGTGAAAAGGTAGAGCCCAATTGGGACCTCTCAAGATGGGAGCTATGGACAATTTATGTTTCAGATCTGCAAAAGACAATTCACAACTGTCAGTCCAACGAAAGTCAACATCTTTTGTTAGTAGAAAAAACAATGGAGAGGCAAGTTTAGAGAAATTTTTAATGAATCTCCTGTAATACCCAACGTGCCCTAAAAAATGTCTTACCTCTTTCTGACTTAATGGAGTTAGAATGTCCAAAATTACCTGGATTTTGGCTGGATCTACCTAAAATCCCTACATAAGAGATGAAGTGTCCCAGCACTACCCCTTTGCGCATCATCATATGGATTTTTTTTGTACTTAAAGAAATATGAGACTGTCTACATATTTTGAGCACTTTTTCCATATTAGACAAATCTTCTTCTAAATCAGTACCATAAGGTGTAAAGTCATCCATGAATATTTACATACAGTCATTCACCATATCAGAGAAAATACCAATCACAACTCTCTGGAAAGTGGCTGGTGCATTCCACAAGCCAAATGGGAGAACCTTGTAGGAAAATGTACCCCAAGGGCTGGTAAAGGTGGTCTTATCTTGGTCCTATGGGGAAATTTGTATCTAGTTATAGCCACTGAATCCATCTAGGAAAGAAAAGAATTTTTTTTTGGCTAGGTTGTCTAAAACTTGATCAATAAATGACATAGGGAAATGATCCTTCTGCGTGGCCTTATTCAGGGCTCTATAGTCCACACAGACTCTCCACTTACCATTCCTTTTAGGCACAATAATCAACGATGATACCTACTCGCTGTCTGATATAGGATAAATGAATCCGACGTTGAGAAGTTTCTGAAGTTATTCCTTAACAATTTCTTTAAGCTTTGGGTTCATCCTCCTTTGTAGTGGGAAAATGGGTCAACATTCTTCTTTGATGTATATATGGTGGGTGCATAGTTCAGAGGGAATTCCTTTCATATCCATGTAATCCCAGGCAAATGATTCTTTATGTACAATCAATAATTTCATCAATCGGCGAGTTTTAGCACTAGAGAGATCAGGATTGATGTTCAAGGTTTTTCCAGGTTCAACTTCCACAATGACGCTCTTAGAACTGACTCTAGGAAATAATTCAATTTTTGTTGGTTCATCATCTATTATTACAACGTTCGCGATTAAAACGACTTTTGTTATAGCTTAATCAATTTGATTTTTAGTGGTTTCTGAAAACATTTCTGAGTTCATTTCTTCCTGGGAAATAGGGTCAAAGACTCTAATCAATCGATGGTGCGTGTTCTGTGTAATAGAAGAGGGCTCACAAATAAAGCAGTTGATTAACTCATCCTCCATCTCATCTTTGAAACTTAGGGTATTTCCTATAGTTAGCACAGGCAGATCACTTTCATCCTCAGTGTCCATCCATAAGGAATTTTTAGGTTCTGCACTGGGTGTAGCATGAGGATACAGGGTAATTTTTTTGTGTCATAACCATCAGAGATGGTCATGGAACCAGATCTGCAACCAATGAAAGTATCAGTTGTAGCTAACCATGGTCATCCTAGAATTAAAGGATGGCCTTTTAGATGGGATTTGGGTTGCAAAACGACAAAATTAGTAGGATATTCCCATGAGTCCACTGAAATGACTAAATCATCGATTACTCCTTCTGGTATGATGGTAGAGTGATCAACTAATTCTATAACAATATGAGTAGGTCGGATTTGTGTTCTGAGTTGAAACAACTGCATAGTTTCTATTGGAATAATGTTAATTTCTACCCCTAAGTCAACTAGTACATGTGGAATAGATGTCTGTCCAATTTTAACAGTTACTGTAGGGTTTCCTGGGTTGCCATATTTAATAGGTGGAGTTTTTCCTAGCATCAGCTCAGACAAATCCTCCACTACATGCACTATGAGGGGATCTTTAGGTTTTCTTCCAGGTTTTCTGATACAGAGGTCCCTCACAGTTTTGGCATAAATAGGGACAACCTTTATCACTTGCAATAGTGGAATATTAACGTGCAGATTTTGCAATTCTCCTAGGAGATTGAAAGATGGGAATTCCACTGGCTTGGTAATTTTCAGTCTTTCAGGGAATGGTGGGTCTGTTGATTCTATAACAGGTTGGTCAATTTCTTATGTATTATTGGATGGTCTCTCCCTGAAATCCTTATCTGATTCTGAAGATGGAGCATCTTCAATTATTGGCTCAACTTTTCTCCCTGGTCTTAATTTTATTTCATCACAAGGCATAGGAGTAATAGATAAGGATGGCACATTATGTATGTCTATGTTCTGAATGACCTTATTATTTGGGTTTGGGTTAGGTTGCACAGGCATATGAGGTCGTAAGGGAGGATTGTTTGGTGAGGCATTAGGAGGCAATTGCAGTTGTTGTTGCTGGAACAAGGGTTGGAACTATTGTTGATAGGGGTTCGGTTGGTGAAGGCTTTGATAATTGAGTTGTTGTTGAGGGCCTCTCCTGTATGGGTTCCATTTCCCATAGTGATTCTATTTTTCGGGCATAGGTGACCATGCATTGGGATCTTGATAAGAGGGTGGCATTTGATTTGGAGGGGGGGAATTCATCTGGACATATGGTAGTTGATTGTTCCAATAATTAAATGCTCAAGGAGAGAATTGAGAGTTCATACCTTGACCTCTTGGCTACTATTGTATTCTTTGTGTTATTAGGTAGACAACCTCTGCTTCCTCATTAGTTTCCTTCATTGATGCTTTTACACCTGGTAGAGAAGCGCATTGGTCAGTGACATGGTCTAATTCACAAATAAGGCATACCTGGACACTATTCTGTGGGCACTCCCTTGGTGGATGTTTCTTTCTGCATTTTGGACAGAAAATGCACAATGCTTTCTCTGATTCTTCTTTTTTCTATTTGACTTGCAAAGTATCCATTTGTGAGGCAAAAGAGTTAATCATCTCCGTTTTGAAATTTTCTAACAGATTACCTATTGCTGCTCTTGTTGCTCCTCCATTGGTTGATTTTTGTACCCTTGAAAAAGTGGTATCCTTGGTAGCTGACTTATTCCTTGTAGATCCTTGAGAACATATTTTGTAGAGATCTACAATGTCCTCATAGGATTCCTTAGATATATCTCCCTTGCCAAGCATATTCAGCATATATAAACAATCTTCTCTAACTCCTTTTAGCAAAATGGTTTTCAGAATGTCCTTACTCATATCTGGATGTCCAGATCTTTGTAGATTATATTAGAGTTGCTCCACAAAGTCTTTAAGGGTCTTGTCCTCCTTCTGTGACATCTTGAGTAGTTCCTCTCTTTGTTCCCTTGTTCAACAGTAGTCTTGGTATTTTTTCAAGAAAATCTACCTCATTTGTACCCATGTTGAAATGTTTTCTCCTCCAAGGCTCATGAACCATCTTAATGCATTACCCTTTAATGTAGCTAGAAACAATTTAATCTTCTGTGCAGTGGTAGTGTAGTCATAGATTCTACACAAAATGTCAAATTCAAACAGAAACTCATCTCGATCTTCAGTAGATAATCCATGAAAATTTGGGAGAGCTGAGAGAGGTATGTTTTTCATAGGAGCCATCCCTCGTGTGAGAACATCAGAAATAGGAAAAACCAGGGTAGAGATAGTATTTTCATTGTTTACCTGATCCTCGTTGTTCTGTGGATTCTCTTGGTAGAGATATTATTCATTATCCCCTTGATTCTCCATATGTGCTCTTTCTCTCCAAACAGTGTCCCACTCTTCTTTAGTGACTATCTGACCATTGATCTAATAAACAACTTCTTCTAGATTTTCCCTGTTCCAGGCTATACTTCTTTGATCTTCAATGTTCTCCAGTGTTGCTTGCTGATTTGTTGGTGATAAATCTTCAGCTTCGACTTCAGCTTCAGCTTCATCCCTTGATGAGAACGATGTTTCGAGAAGGGGTATTTCTGCTGACTGTGGATCACGTCTTCCTAGAGGATTTGCAGGGAGAAAAATGGATCCTGAAGAAGAATCTTCTCTGGCTATAATCTCATCAACAATGGTTTGTCTTTCCAGTATGTTAGGATTTATTCCTCCACGTCCTCTGGTACCTGTAAGGTTAGTATTTTGGGGGATTCATTCTCACGTTTCGTGATACACGCAGACTATTCATTCCTAAGAAAGAAAACTAATGTGCTTACCAAAATCTATGATTATATTCCCCGGCAACGGTGCCAAAATGTTGGGCACTTTAATTGTCTAATTGAATAGAGAATCAAAGTGTTCAATATAAATTGTCAACCCAGGGAAGTCTGTTATTTCAAGATAATTGTGCACATTTTATGCTAGATTATGAAAGCATCTCTAATCTAATTGTAGTAGGGAAGTTTTAAAAAAAAAAAACATTATCACTAACACAGTTGTGTTGATACAGCTGGAGTTCTACAGATTTGAAATCATAATTGCAATCTAAAATGATGAATGTATAAAAACCTCGGATTGCCTACTCTAATCTAACTTTATAATTTACTTTTGCAAGAAGAAGTTCCATACTATTTGAAGAAAGGAAATATTCTTATTGCAAGAAGGTACTTCACACTTTTATTTCTCGGAAACAAGATTTTAACCTAATGCAAAAAAAGGGAAAGCAGTTCTCCAGTGATGTTCAGAAATCGACTTCTAATTCTCATGAGACAAGTTTATGTGCATCTAAAAAGAAGGAACTAAACTGTAACAACAGTTGTATTATAGAAATGTCTAACAATTAAATCATTCACATTTAAAACAACAAATTTAGAATTCAAAACAGGGGGGAGTCGGTGAGGAAGGTGGGCCCTTTCCTTCTCACTGAATCCGCTCAAAGAAATAGGTTACAGTCTGCTAAAGGAATTCAATCCACTCTTTCATTCAATTGCAAAAAATGTTTCTGTACAATAAGTGTTACCTTTCTTTCTCCATTAAAAAAAACTCTTGTTCATTACAAAAGGTCTGTTATTTAAAGTCAAAGTCATTCAGTAGAACATAAACAGAACAGTCTTGAGAATCCCCGATTCTCAAGCTATTCGTTTGATATCATTAATACAAAATCTTGAACTCTCCTTGATCAACATCATGAGCCAGCATATCTAATCAGCAAGTGTTGCAACAGTCGTATAAGAACAAGATTGGTGGTGTATGTTGTAACAGCTTCCAGGATTGATGGGATTCTATTGCAGTAGTCATGTAACAGCTTCTAGGATTGGTGGCATCTGTTGCAGTAGTCATGTAACAACTTCCAAGATTTGTGGCATTTTTTACAAAAGTCATATAATAGCTTCCAATATTGGCACATAGTTGTAACAACAACGAGTTTCTTGAAGTGGTATGTTCTAAGCATTTTGATCATTAGTTAAATAATTTCATGGGTAAAATATGTGAACGTTACCAATCAAACATGCTAAGTAAATGAAAATATAAAAGCGAGATGAATAGTTCATACCTTGGGAAAAAGGGTCTTAGTACTCATTATAATAGTCATTTAGCTTAGGAATGAGAAGGTTGAATGGGAAAAAGATGTAGTGAAAAGGGGACATGTCAGGGTCCTAACAACAAGATTAAGGCCATGATGGACTGGCCGATTCCCAAAAGATTGAATAATCTTAGAGGATTTTTTGGTTTGACAGGTTACCACCGCAATTTTGTTCGGCACTATGGAAGAATAACAACACCTTTAATGGCGCTAACTAAGAAGGATGCATTTTCATGGACTCAAGAGGAAACTAAAGATTTTGAACAACTTAAAGAGGTGATGTGTAAAGCTCCTGTCTTGACCACTCCAAACTTCACAAAAAAACCTTTATTGTGGAATTTGATGCCTCCGAAAATGGAATTGGTGTTGTCCTAATGCAAGAAGGAAGGCCCTTGGCTTTTGAAAGTTGACCACTCAAGGGAAAGGACTTACACAAAACCATTTATGATAAGGAAATGATGGAAATAATACATGCATTGAAGAAATGGCGTCCTTACCTAATAGGTAGGCACTTCAAGGTCAAAACAGATCATGATATTCTTAAATACTTCTTGGAACAAATACTATCTCCAGAAGAAAAACAAAAATGTGTAACCAAGATATTGGGTTATGATTTTGAAATCGTCTATAAAAAGGGGAAGAAAAATGTTGTGGCAGATGCACTCTCAAGAAAGGATGAAGATGTTTATTCCTTTCTCTGTGCTATCTTGATCATCCAACCTGATTAGATAATAGAAGCAAGGGATTAATGGAATAATGACGACAAAGTATGGACTCTCATTCAAAGGTTGCAGCAGGATTCCAGTGCATCAGATACATTTACATGGAAAAATGATTCACTATGGTACAAATATTGCTTATATTTATGTAATAACTCCCAACTCAAATAAAAGGTACTATTGGAATTGCACACCACTCCAGTAGGAGGGAACTTGGGATTTTTGAAAACCTACCATAGAGTCAAGAGGGATTTTTTTTGGGATGGCCTTAAAACTGATGTTCAAGGTTTGTGGAAGAATGTTTGGTTTTCCAACAAAATAAGGTGAAAACAATTAAGACCCCAGGTCTCTTACAACCATTAGCCATCCCAAGTTAGCGATGGGAGGAGGTTTCCATGGATTTTATCACAGGGTTACCGAAGTTTGAAGGAAAGAGTGTTATCATGGTGATTGTTGATAGAGACTGACAAAGTACACATTCTTTTGTGCACTCTCTCATCCCTTCAAAGCTAGTACAGTTTCCACTGCATTCATGGAGACAATTCAAAAGCTACATGGTAGCCCAAAGATTATTGTAAGTGATAGAGATCCCATATTCACTGGACATTTTTGGACATAATTATTTTCTTGTTTGGGTACTC
>JZKD02S0951237.1:103116-114070 GCA_000966675.3 Picea glauca
TATTTTATTTATGTCGGCTTTATTCCATTAGTTGTAATTATACCTCCTAGTCTCCTATATATACCAAGGAGACATTTTCATTTGGAATCATCTTGTACTTGAAAATTTATGTGGGATAAAAGGAGGTTTCCCCCTCGAAGAGGCTTATTATCTGAAATTATCTCTTTTTCAAGGCATTGAGTACTTATTCTGAGGTTTTTCTATGCTATATTGATATTTGGTTCTTAACAACTTTCTGGGGATTTACAGCTCTAAAACTTTGTCAAATAGGCTTAGCATCCAGGTAAGTTTTAATATCAGGTTCAAAAATTTGAGGGTCCATTCCTGGCATATCTTCATATTACCAAGCAAATACATCTCATAATTCCTTGAAGAGCTCGGTGTAGATCAGGATTTATTCTGGCAAACAATCTGCACCGATGTGTACATTTTCAATAGTATGAGAGATATTGATCATTATGGTGGGATAGATACTCACCATGTTTCCTTCAGCATAAATGTTGTGTGTATCAAGTGGAACTACGGTGTGACCGACTATCTTGCTCAAAGTAGATCGAAAGCCATCTTGTTTGATTCTGGCTAGCTCTAGGAGAAAATAAGAGCGATGATGCATGTCATCTCAAGGTTTTACTAAACCATTCATGGCCTCGGTGATAGATTCATCCAAGGATAAAGTCTCATCAAGGCATTCATGTGAACAAGACGGCGAAGTGGCCCACACAAGCTTAAGAATAGGATCCTCCTCGTCCATTTGTGAGGTAATAGGATCGGGATTGATGGAAGAGTCAAGAACATATTGATATGATATCTTCGCTTCCGATAGTGACATGGACATTCCATCATTCGACTGACCTTCACAAGATACAATCAAGGAACTTAGGTTCCAAGGATCGTTAAAATAGGAAGTGCGGAAAGGAACAGATCTCTCTGACGAAACGGGCCTACTGGACTTGGCGTAAACATGGTGAATCGATGCCATGAAGTTGAAGGTACCCATAAGGGATGAATACATTCCAACACTGATATTCGTAGTTGTCACCTGAGAATTTTCGACCATGGGGATTGATGGTCCAAACGATGCACTGGGGATAGCATACGCAAAGGATAATTGGTTGATCATCACGATCTTCCCATCATGAGGGAAAAAAAGATTGTGGAAGAGAGACGATAAGATGACAGTCATATCATAAGTCCAATTGCGTCCCAGTAACAAGTTATAATCGAGGGGTGCATCAACCACTTCGACATCCACCTCTACCATATTCCCACCTAACTGAACTGAAAATTAAGGAAGAATATCATGAAGGCAGAAGGAATAATCGTCAAAAGTAGTCAACATGGTTGGAGATGAGAGAGAGTCGAAGATCCAAGATTTTTCCAACAGATCAGGGACATCACACATGTTAGAGTGTCTTCATCAACAACCACATGCTTGATGGTATAATTTGAGTAAACCACGTGGATTTGGAATGCCACATGGTAAGGAAAGTGAGGATTCACATCTGTGATGTCAAACTTGATAACTTTCGAGCCGCTAGGGTCTAGAGCTCTTGACGCATATAGCAAGGCATTACTCTATGAAGGACACGTATAGTACCTCCATAGCTGACATCTCACAAGGGGTTTGACGCAAGTCCTCAACAATAGAGTAATTCCGGGTGGATCTAGCATTTGTATTGTGGGTAGAGCACTTGAGTAATCCTTTCAGAATATGATGCGGTGGCTCTGGTTTTTTGATCTACAAGAGAGTGTCCGGAGGAGGAGGAGAATCTATAACAGGTACAGTTTGTGGAGAACTTTAATCACAAGATCGGGTGTCTACATTAACCTGAGAATTGACCATATTGATGCAAAAATGGTCATCGTCTCGTGCCAGTGGGTTTTGACTCCCACAAGCCACATTTTCACCATTTGAGGAGCTCGAGGCCATGTGTTGGTTATGTGAAAAAGGATTCGTTAGCACGATGGGCGGTCAAGATAATAGCCTCGCAACTTCCATAATTTTGGGGCATAAATGATTAAGGTGGTCGTCTGTACAAAGATTACACAGAAATTTCACCTTACGCCTTTCTTTCTTTCCCTCACTAGCATTATTATCCACCCTCTCATTATTACCATTGTCCTTGGGTTTATTATTATTCTTCCCACCTTTACGATTATTATTACATCCTTTCTTCTTATTCCTGCCTCGTTGCTGGTTACCATTTGGGCCAGTCAATGATTGCACGAAATGTACATCCACTGACTGAGTAGGAGTGGAAGACACAAATGAAGCTGGCCCTTCTGTAGAATGGTTTATAGAAAACACTTTCAAATGGTTTGTCATCAATTCTGTGGATTTCACATTGGTGGATCCTATAATGCCATCGGTATGAGGTCTGGGATTTTTCTAGGGTTGTAGTTTGACCTAGGTGCATCTAGAAGAATCTTGTATAACATCCCAGACTAAGCGTATATAAGATATAATTTTTGGGCTTTGAAGATTTATTCTTCCTCAAATGTAACCTAGGATGTAGCAACATCCTTCTCAATAGGAGGTTGTAAAGAATTAAGGAACCATTCTAACAGGAAATCTAGGGGTATGCAGGTATTGATCAACCTCTTCTGTCTATGCCACTCCTAGGTGTGATCCGAGATATGAGTGGCTTTTTCCTGGCGTAAGGTCGACATAATTTCTAGGCTAGCATCTTAATGAACCGACAATTGGAAGTGGTTAAGGAAGACTAAAACCATCCAACTAAAGGTGCCATATGCCCCTCTAGGTAGCTTGATATACCATTTCATGGAAACCCCGGTAAGGGTGCATTGAAACAATTTTAACCGAATGGAATCATCTTTAAGGGAATTCAAAGAGCACCATAAGTGAAAGGTGGTAACGTGATCACCAAGATCCTCACCAGTCTTGCCTTCGAATTTTGGAATATCTGAAAGAAGCTTGGTGGGAATGGGGGGCCATGTAGGATCATGACACACATGATCATTCATCAACTTAGACAAGTTTGGCAGGTTGAGTGCGGCCATAAAAGGGAGACGAGGTTGCGACATCTGGCCCCAAGCTCCCTGGAAATATTGTGTTTGGGGAATCAAAGCCCATCCAGGGTTTTGGTAAGAACCATGGCCCTGTTTGGTATTGTAATACCTTCCTCCAGGCTAATTCATAAGAGGTTGGTTTGGCATCATTCCAGTAGGAATATTCTGATGAGCGTTATAAAAACTACCCCCAAACGGAGTGGCTCCGGGTTGCAAGTTTCCCAAGGTGTGAAAATGACCTCCTCCGGGTGTGAATCCAGAGGATAAAGGTGGATTCTTCATGCCAAAAGTGTTGGTCAAAATCAGTACTGAGGAGGTGAGTGTATAGGATGAAACTTGAGAAAAATCTTGTCCGCCAGGTTGGTTACTCCACCTAGAAGAAACATGATTAGACTCGGGGTTAAAAGAAGGAATTCCTCCCATGGTAGGAGTTGTTTGAGGGATCTGAGAGCCACCAAATGAGAATGGATTATAAGGAGGAGTTGTGCCCCCAATTCCAATGCTAGCATTAGGGCCAGTGGTTAGGATGGAGTTTGAAAACTACAAAGTGAAATTTGACATACCATAGTAAAAAGGACTAGAGGCCATCGGGATGGAATGAAAATTATAGCCCATTGAGTGACTAAGAGATCCAAATGGGTTCATGGAAATAGGTTGAGTATTCACTATAGGATGGGAAACAATGATGATAGGTGCCTCCGTCACTACAACCATTGTGGTTACAAGAGTCGAAGGGGTGCCATTAACTATAGTAGGTATGGGATTCAAGGGGATCCCAGTATCTTAATGACTCAGTTTAGTACTCATCCTTATAGAATCACAAGTCTGATATCTGGAGGTGTGTGTACCATTTTTAATAACTCTACGCCTTTTAGAAGGAAAAGACTCAAAATATGGTGGTAACTATAACAAGCGACGAGACTAGTAGGGAAGTTGATCCGACTCCACAATGACTTAATATTCAAGATATAAAAAAAAAATCCTAAGGCCAACTAGTAATCAAAGAGAACACCAAAAAAATCAAATGACCAATATACACATAAACAGGATAAAATGGTTGAAAGGGGCCTACCTCCCTAAAGTAGGTATGCCTCGCCCAAGAGGGGCCTGAGACTCCCTGCCAAATATCATAGGTATCATAATTAGTTATAAGGGCCCTCATTAGCTTAACAACCAGTCGGTCAGATCCCCCCAGAGAGGTAATCCTCCATAAAGGTTGTGTATTGTCTGACCCTTATCTGAACCAGGGTACCTGCAGAATAACCCGTGCAAGTAACCTATGTGGCACCTAATTCAAGAAAATAAGAAACCATGGTATAACTGATGCATAGGAAAATAGTCGTAAGTCGGGTCCACCGTATGGCCAGGGTAGAAAAGCCCAAAACCTTTAAAGCACCACCTCTCACAAAGGTAAGGGAACTAGAAAGATCCCCATGTATGAATAGATCACCATAAATATATCTGACGCTAAGAAGGTATCGAGGGGATATCCCTTCAACTGACCTCATGCAACCTCATGCTTAACTCCAGTGTAAGAGAAGCCTCCTAATATTATCGATTATACAATGGATTTCTCCACTCCAATAGTCAGACACATACGTTGATTTAATAGCCATTGAGAATTTTACTCACAAAATCCTATTCCAAGGCACTAAATCCTAAACTAGTTTGTGCACCCTAGAATATAAAATCGTTACTAATCAATTTTAAATTATAGCATTAATTTTAATGGTCTTGCTTAATCAAAAGGTGTGGTCTTGAAACTAAGGATGTTATGACTCAACAAGTAAAATAAATGAATATGAATAAAATGCAAAGTCCTAACTTCAATTTCCAATAAATGATATGCTTCCTAAAAATGAAATTCTCAATTCAATTATGAAATTCTAAATAAAAATGAAATATCTCTTTACATGCACTAAGATAAATGAAAAAGACTCAAGATATCAAAATGCCAACCAATGTAAAATGCCTAATATTTTTGTATTTTCAATATAAGAAAAATGAAAATGAAAGGACTGAACAACAACTTGATATAAAGACTCTAATGTGTATAGACAAAGACAACCTAAGTAGGGTATCAATGAGAAAAACATCCAGCCCAAGGTGCAAGGACAATCAAAATGAAAAGATGATGAGAAAGGCACCACCCAAAAATTCAACCAAAGACAGGTTTCCTGTCATTCCACAGACACTTAACAGTCACTACAAATACCCAAGAAGACTCATCAATCATCAAAACCTACCAAACAACCACCAAACCCAACAAACAAGAACCAAAGGTTGATGTACGTGATTGTTCAAGGGAAAAGAGCATATGTACGCAGCTTGTAGGAGGACAACACACATATGTACACAATTGTCAAGCAAAAACCCGGGTATATGTGTCAAAAAACATCTACGCTAAGGAGAAGACTGAAAGACTCAGACCTAGAGTGAACAGAGGCTGTCAAGCAATCATATGAAAAGAAAATCAATATGAACGAGAGAAATCTAAGGATAAAAACACTCCAAACCATAAAAAATAAGATTCATTCCCCAGTATGGTTGTCAATTATGTTACGAGGAAAATCTCTTTATGGCTAGGGGTAAACCACAACAAACGAAAATGACTGCAGAAATCAACTCTATTCTGAAGTATTCTATATAGACAAATATGCTAGAAAGACAAGATAAAAGGCCTACCTCATTCGGATATTCAATGAAGTCCATCGTTGAGCACTTGACCCAAAGAAATATACCTGCAACTAGTCCTCAACAACCAAGAAACGCAAGAATATGGTGATAATATATAATGTTAACACATTCAATAGTAGAATCCACCAACATTCATAACAAATATGCCCATGGAATAATAATTCAAATATTTGCAAGATATTAATTGGACGATAAAAGAGTATTTCTATTAATATATAATCAGCATAAGTGAATGAGTTACATACTTCCGTGTTAGCACGGTTCGGAACCAAGAAACTAAGTTCCTTCTAGCTAGGCCTCCACCACTTTAATCCTCTACCAAAGGAAAGCTCATATAAGAGAGACAATGAAGTTCTAAATCAGTAAGGGAAGAGCTTTGGGGATGAACAATGTGTTCAGACTTAAAGGACAAAGGGATGTAGACTCACCGTGAAACGAATAATTCCTCCAGAGTAACTTTTCTCTCAAAGTTGAATTCTTTCTCCTCTGTTCCATAGCTCGGATTTGGCCCATTTATAGCCTTCAAATGGAACTGAAGGGCCGAGTCGAAACATTTCCAGTATATGGAATGCCAAGGATCATTGATCTCAAGATGTAACATGGAAACCTGACACTATATTTCAATTTTGGGAAAATTTCCCGATGTACACGGGTTGTAGTGGTGCAACCTGCGTATATGCATGTTGTATAGTAGGAAAGGTGCGTATATGTGGGAATATTGTATTTTTATCTTTGGGATTTGCAAAAAGGGATTTCAAGTCTTCATAGGGAAATGGAAAAAGGCCTTCTATGAAAGATTGCATGGGGTGAGACAAATATTTCTCTAACACCACAGTTCCATCCTAAACATAAATCATAGAAATTAATAGTGAAATAGTAATGTAAGTCAATTATTTCAAAGATCATACTAATGCACAAAATGATCATTATACAATCAATCAACTAAACATTTAACAAGCTTGGGTCTATGATTGGAAATAATTCAACATATGATCTAATATTAAATTCACACAACCAACCAATAATTATTACAGTTCAACCTTATTGTATAATTTCTCTCCATATCTAAATACACTGATCATTAACATTAATTTTATTAATACAAAATTTCATCGATTAAAATATTTAACAATAAGGAAACATAGTATTCTATGAAAACAATATAAATAGTTTAGTACGGTTTGAAAAAGAATAGGAGCGATTAGGACAAATTGCCAACTTGCGCATAGTGCAATTTAGTGAGAGATTACATATTCTTTCCTCTAGCCATGTAAAAATCATATAGGTTGTCGTGGTCATAGATTAGGAACACAATTATACTCAGATTCACTATTAATGGCAGTCCGAAGACATTGACCTAAATTTTATATAGAAGATAAATTTATTGTTATAATTAACTCTATCAACCTAACAAGGCTAAGGACATATCCAAAGTTGAATTCTTTCTCCTCTGTTCCATAGCTCGGATTTGGTCCATTTATAGCCTTCAAATGGAACTGAAGGACCGAGTCAAAACATTTCCAGTATATGGAATGCCAAGGATCATTGATCTCAAGACGTGACATGGAAACCCGACACTATTTTTAAATTTTGGGAAAATTTCCCGATGTACACGGGTTGTAGTGGTCCAACCTGCTTATATGAATGTTGTATAGTAGGAAAGGTGCGTATATGTGGGAATATTGTGTTTTTATCTCTGGGATTTGCAAAAAGGGATTTAAAGTCTGCATAGGGAAATGGAAAAAGGCCTTCTATCAAAGATTGCATGGGGTGAGACAAATATTTCTCTAACACCACAGTTCCATCCTAAACATACATCATAGAAATTAATAGTGAAATAGTAATGTAAGTCAGTTATTTCAAAGATCACTATTAATGGCAGTCCGAAGACATTGACCTAAATTTTATATAGAAGATAAATTTATTGTTACAAATAATTCTATCAACCTAACAAGGCTAAGGACATCTCCAAAGTTGAATTCTTTCTCCTTTGTTCCATAGCTCAGATTTGGCCCATTTATAGCCTTCAAATGTAACTGAAGGGTCGAGTTGAAACATTTCTAGTATATTGAATGCCAAGGCTCATTGATCTCAAGACGTGACATGGAAACCCGACACTATTTTTCAACTTTGGGAAAACTTCCTGATGTACACGGGTTGTAGTGGTGCAACCTCCGTATATGCATGTTGTATAGTAGAAAAGGTGCGTATATGTGGGAATATTGTATTTTTATCTCTGGGATCTGCAAAAAGGGATTTCAAGTTTGTATAGGCAAATGGAAAAAGGCCTTCTATAAAACATTGCATGGGGTGAGACAAATATTTCTCTAACACCACAGTTCCATTCTAAACAGACATCATAGAAATTAATAGTGAAATAGTAATGTAAGTCAGTTATTTCAAAGATCATACTAATGCACAAAATGATCATTATACAATCAATCAACTAAACATTTAACAAGCTTGGGTCTATGATTGGAAATAATTCAACATATGATCTAATATTAAATTCACACAACCAACCAATAATTATTACAGTTAAACCTTATTGTATAATTTCTCTCCATATCTAAATACACTGATCATTAACATTAATTTTATTAATACAAAATTTCATCGATTAAAATATTTAACAATAAGGAAACATATTATTCAATGAAAACAATACCAATAGTTTAGTACGGTTTGAATATGAATATGAGCGATTAGGACAAATTTCCAACTTGCGCATAGTGCAATTTAGTGAGAGATTACATATTCTTTCCTCTAGCCATTTAAAAATCATTATAGAGGATATTTTAAGAGTTGAATCATTAAATAAAATTTTATCGTTCAACCTTATCTCGAACTATTTGTTATTAATTGACTACAATATAAATAGATTTAGGATTTCGATACAAGGATTTGTTGATCGTTGATTTTCTTACAAAGGGAGATTGGGATAAATTATATCAAATATCAACACTTCCAAACTAATACAAAGAAACACAAGTGGTATAATTGTAACCGATTATCCCCTTAATTTACCGATATACTACACTCCGGTGTTGTTGGGATACAAGTTAATCTATGTTAATTATGTTAGTTATTAACTAAAAACTATGTGTAAGATTTATGAGTACGACCATTATTACATATAATTCCTTGTGAGGGGTTTACCAATTATAAAATGAGATAAAAACCAAGTGTAGACTATGCATAAAGGTTAGGATTCACCATGTTTTCATGACTATTTAAAATAGACCATCGAAACTTCATTGTAATAAAGGCACAATTATTTTATGTCTCATTAAGAGATGGTTAAGGAAATATATCTCTGTAAATAATAATAGTGTTTAATAGTGATAGATATACGAGGATTATTAACAGCCCATATGAATCGGAAAGGGTTCGATGAATTTAAAAAAGGTTATCAAAACCTATGAAGGAAAAGTCTTGATTTAGTTTGTTACTCTAAAGGAAATACAAATTCAAACTCTGGTCTCAGTATCACAATAGATTGGCATTCCAAGTTGTCTAAAAGTTAGTGAACCTCAATGACTTGACCAAGATCAATGATATAGGTTGTCGTGGTCATAGATTAGGAACACAATTATACTCAGATTCACTATTAATGGTAGTCTGAAGACATTGACCTAAATTTTATATAGAAGATTAATTTATTGTTACAATTAACTTTATCAACCTAACAAGGCTAAGGACATCTCCAAAAGTCATATTTCCAAGTCGAGTTGTCATGATAAATATTAAGGATGAAGACCGGGTTTGAGTGCAATCTAAGAAATTTGTTGAACTGAAACTTAGATACATCTAATACATGATCTTTTTGTGTCTCATAATAACTTGATCTATAAAACAAATAACAATTTTATTAATTCAATTGGACTCAAAATCATGATTGATGCTTTAAAGAATGAAGGATGAGAAGGTAGGAACACATGGTTTTGGATCCGCGTTGTCAATGCTCAATGATACCTTCGAAAAAATAACATAGAGTCTATGTTTTACATTCCCTAATTATAAATCTATGTCACAAATTAAAGAATTGTGGAACTACTAGACTAAGTCCAGTAAAATCGATTGGTAAACATTCACAATGGTTTTCCACTTAGTGAACAACTACGTGTTAACCTATGATGGCTTCAATTAAAAACTATCACTACAAAGAGGTAGATTAACTCTATTAGAGGAAGGTTTTGGCTTTCCTATGGTGCCAACCAAGCCCAAATTAATGGTAGCTGATTAGGAAGAAGGAAATTTAATTCCACTCACAGATGTATTAGTTGCGATTAGTGCAAGGGTTCCTGTGGAACACTAGCTAATAGTTTATCTGAAATTATAACTTCCCCACTAATGTAACACGGAAACACTTCAAATGTACACAATCATTATCAATACAAGTTAGAAATGGGTTCAATTAAAAATAAAAATTGTTCACGACTACATTAAGCCTGAAGGATTAATTCCATACATTGAGTGATTGTTGACTTTGCTACATTATTAGGATCATTACACAGTGAAGGAATATCATAAGTTTAATCCTTTTAAATAATGTTCGACTTGTTAATTTGTTGATAAGTTATACAGAGAGGTAATATGATGCATATTCCATTAAATCCATGTGATATATATATAGGAATGATCCACCAATAAATATCATCAAGTTGATGCATCAGTCAAAAAACAATAATATACAAGAAATAAAAATTATAATGGTGTTGACGGGAGAAGATGATTGCTCGTCAACTAGAAGAGTGAAACTGGTATGGGGTTGTCTAATTAACCCAAGCCGTTTGGATTGACTCACTCTGACGGGTTTAATGGCTCCGTTGGCCAATCTAGAGTCCTAAAAGAAACAAATAAATAAATAAGAGAAATGAAATAACTCACTAATTCCTAATCACTGATATATATATATATATATATATATATATATATATATATATATATATACAACTTATTTTAAATAATATTTACACACATAACTGTTTGTCTAATTCATATACATGTTATACAATTTATGAGTTTTAATCTGAACTCAGTAAAATCAAATGTAAAAATGACTCTGCTTTTGATGAAAGTATATAAAGAAAGCAAAACGAACTATTTCTTTTTGGTTTGTTTTTATCTCTATTGCATCTGTAAAATCAAAATCAAGCTACTATTAAAACATAATATGTAAACAATGAAAACCAAACCATATGTAAGAGTTTCTATATTAAAAAAG
>JZKD02S0951237.1:114733-125435 GCA_000966675.3 Picea glauca
TCCCTTGGGAATAATCACAATTGTGAACCGGGGTACTTCCAACATGGATTGTAGATTTATTACCCAATCTAGTACTAGGAAACTCTTCCTTATGTTTCAGATAGGATATTGTCCACAAAGTTGTAAGGCCGATCGAGGTGTGGTTGGAATGAAAGAGGGTCTTCTTCAGTGAGGAACCTATTGATTTCGGAGTTTGAACTCTCATGGATCTCAATCATCTTGATCGAGGTCGCATGAGGGTTCGACTTATTCCTGAGCCTCCTCAAAATTAACCTTCCATCTCTCTTATTTTTGAAACTCAAATCAACATCGTCTTTAGACATCTTGCCTGTAGTTTTGTTTGAAAATTTAACAGAGTCGTTAGGCCGTGTAACTTGCTCACAGGCCTACTCAATAACCTTTGGATCGAGTAAGGGTTTGTTGTAGAAGGCTAAGACACATGCCTGAGTAGGTGAGAGGGGAGTTGTAGGGTAGATTAAGGTTTCTTCAATCATAGACTTGTCGATCTCTTCAACATTAAGGTTAAAGAAACCGTTTCTAATTAAAAATAAATCCCAATTATCATTCTGCAACTCTGATTAATGTGCAAGTAAAATTTTTATTAAGCCGTGATGGAAGAGGCTTGAATATAATCATTGCTTTCTATACCTTTTGGCCATTTTGTAAAGGCTCCTCAATAAATAATAAGGCATATTTAAAGGAAACCCCATAAAAATCATGAGCAAATGCAAATGATAAAGAAAAACAAGACCAAAACGTCCTTCACAGGTGACAAACTGTTTCAACACAGCAAGCAGACTGTGCCATTGAGATTTCAATAAGGAGATGGGCATACCTTTGTCACATCCTTTTATCTTCCAAGATGTAAAGACAAGACTCCAAGGAACCTCTTCTACCTTTGCATTTTTGAACCACCTTTGACCACTCACAGGGAGTCCTGTAGCTTGGCTCAAGAAATCCTCTGTAACCTCGAGTTGAACATCACCCACCTTAGCTCTACATCCATCGAAGGAGAGAGAGAATTCCTGAGCAGTTTGTAGATTGAAACCCTGGAATTTTCTAAGGAAAACGAGCCAACCCTTACTCTCAAGATCCTCTCTGGCATCGTCATATAAGAGAAAATATTTAGTTCCATTAGGTTTGACTTCAAAAACAGGAGCCAGATTGAATCAACGGGCAATCAATCAAACACAATGCGTAGGGAGGGTTTGCGAGAATAGACCAGAGCCATACCTCGAGCCCGAGAAACACCAATGCTCTATAGTGTATGGGGAGAAAATACATAACGAAAAGACAAGAATTCATTTGAAATGAGTGTGAGGGGTGTTGCAGAGCCCGAGATCAAGTCTTAAAATGATGATCTGACTATAATTGTATTGCCACCTTTCATAAAGTACAAGCCATGACCAGAGCATAACAATAAGTGCGCAACATAATGGGTTCGATCATAAAGTTTGGGAGAATGAACCTTATAAATCAAAACCTAGTGATGAGGAAACATTTGAACAAGAACCACAAAAAGACCATATCAATGCTCAAATCATAAGGTCTTTTGTTGATATAACTAACAGTTCCTAAGCATGCTTGGTATTCAAGGAATCAAAACAAAGAGAATAGTCTTCATAACAAGGAACAAGGCTTCATTAATAGATTGTAGAGACATCTTTCCTTTCATAGATCTTTCAAATATAATGGTAACACAGTCATAAGTTTTTAATGCTTCGTTTTCATGCTTTCAGTAATGAACGAAGCATGAAAAACAACAATAGGGAAAACTGAAAACTTATAACTATCATGGCGGAAATTGCTTATGACGAACAGAAAAATGTATGACCCTAGTTAGGCAGCTACATAGATCATTTAATTGATATAAAAAATTAAAAATATGTTGGGCTGCCAACAATGGAGACATGCTGGAAGCAGTTATCTTTGTAATATGAATGAGTTCAGGTTAGAGAAATTTGAAAGATTTCAAATCAAAGAACAATTGAAAGGTTGTTTGAACATCTTTAATAATCATGATGCAGTCCAGTTTAAGATATCGTTCATTAAAAAGAATGAAATCTAGTGAGAACTTCAAAAAATAAAGCCACGATGTTTAAGTTAATGTCTCCAATACTGTTGACAGGGCCACTGCTGCGAGGAGGTGGGGTTAATTGGGCCTATAATGTCAAGGTCCCATTTTTGAAAAGGGGAATCTACTTAAACAGTTTGTAGCGAGAATGTTGACTTTTGTACTCGTCTAGAAGCCTTTTGACAGATTACACACTTGTGGCATAATGCATGGGCATATTTGAAAAGAGTAGGCCAATAATACCCTGCCCTTAATACTTTGTGGGCAGTGGTGTCTCCACTAAAATGCCTATCGACTTGCCCTGGACGTAATTCCAATAAGACGGTATCTACTTCATCTTTTTCTAGAAAACGCATAAGTATTCCATCAAAATTTTGGCAAAACAATATACCATTTACCAGCTGGAAAGAAGCCGATTTTAATCTCAATGCTCTCCTTTTTTTTGGATCAAGGTGACAAGGAGCTAATCCGTGAATTAGATAAAACTTGATGTCATCATACCAAGGACTAGTAGGATTTTGTACACAACATATTTGATTTTGATTATGTTGATCTTGAATTAACATATTAGTTTTATTTTGTTTGTTCTACAGTTGAATCAACGACCAATTTACATAAACCTTGGCCTCTAAAAATTTGTGTTGGAGTGATTTCGAGGTCATATTCTTGTAAGGATGTGACCCAGTTTTTCCTTTTTTCACCCAGTTCTTTCTGTACTAACAAATTTCTGACAACAGGGTAAGGGACAATGTTTTTCGTCCTAGATTTTAGTAGATAAGATTGAAAGTGTTTTACTACTTTAAAAACAACATAAGCCTATTGATCTACAACTCGGTAATTAAGTTCTGCTCCCTTAAAGGATGATCTCATAAAGGCAATAGGGACTTCCTTGTTTTCAGCGTTCTTTTGGGTTAGCACAATGGCATAAGACCGATCAGAGGCAAATGTGTAGAGAGTGAAATCTTGCGAAAAGTCTGGGCTCATTAGGGGTGGAGCCTCTACTATGGACCTTTTTATTGAGTCAAAAGATTGACTCTCTAGAGGTCCCCAATGGTATTGAACATCCTTTTTTATTAAGTTTTGTAATGGCCTGACCATTTCTGAAAAGTTGGGGACAAATATTCTAACAAAATTTATCTGACCTAAAAAAGATTGCATAAAATTTTTGGAAGAGGGGGGGGGGGCAATTTTGAAATGAATTGGGTCCTTTCAGGGTCAATGACCATCCCTTCATTGGATACAATGAATCCGAGCAGCTTGGCTTGGTCTACTGCAAAGACATATTTTTTGGGATTTAAAGAGATGTCGTACTTATGACATCATTGTAGAACAAATCTTAGATGAGCTAAATGATCTCCTTTATTTTTTGAGAAGACATTAACATCATCTAGATAGACTACTACAGATTGATTGATAAGACCGTAGAAAGCGATATCCATCGCTCTCTGAAAAGTGGCACCAACATTTATAAGACTRAAGGGCATCTTTCTATAAGCATAGGTACCCCATGGAGTACGAAAAGTGGTTTTCAGCTRGTCTAGGGGGGACATAAGGACATGGTTATACCCTRAAAAACCATCCAGCARTGATAATCTTTCATAACCGGATAYGTGTTGGAGAATMTGTTCCATGGGAGGAACATGATAGTTTTCTTTATCAGATGCTCGATTTAAATTTTGGAAATTAACACATAGTCRGATTTCACCACTTTTCTTCCTTACAAGGACAAGATTAGAGACCCATTGTGTATGTCTTAYCGGGAASATTATCTTAGCATTCAAAAGTTTGTTTAGGTCTTTCTTGACCGTCGATTCAAGTTTTTGGTGCATTTTTCTTATCTTCTGTTGAAAAGGTTGAGTCTGGGKTTTCATGGGAATAATGTGTTGTATGATGTTAGGATCAAAGGTTTTTAGGTCATCATAAGTCCAAGCAAAGACATCCTTAAATTCYTTAAACAACTTAATGRATGRTGATTTTTCTTGCTCAGAACATCCCATTCCCAAATTGATGCATTGTGGGTTATCTTTAGTTCCTAAATTCACCTTTTCATGGGTCAAGGAAGAACTATTCGTTTTACAATTTACTAATTTTCTGAATTTATCATGTAAATCATAAAACTTTTCTAATCTTACCATAGATTTTGGGATAGAATTTACTAGATATGATGTTGATTCCAGAGATCTTGGGTCCGATATTACCGTAAAATTGTGGAGGTCTTCGTCATGAGTACCTTCATCGATAACTACACCTTGGAAAGTATCTTCCATGTGCATAAAACTGATGATTTGTTGATCGTCGTCGAAAACTCTCCTATTAGTGATGTTGTCCAGGACAGATGGTTTGAACAACAATTCCACGGAAAACGCATTCAAAGAGAGGCCTTCTATGAGAAACAGTTTGAAGGGACATTAGCTAACAAATCATCCTCATAATTATTCAATCTCGGAATAGAATTAATGTTAAACGAAAAAAAAATTGTTCATTAAATTCCATACCTCGGTTTGATATCTTTTCAGGTGTGGAGATAGGCAATGAATAGAATTTCTTACCTGTCTGACCACAATTTCTGAATCACCAAAGACTGTTAAATTCTAAACTCTCAAATCTAGTGCCTTTTTAAGACCCTGCAGGAGTGCCTCATATTCAGTCGTATTATTTGTGCATTCAAATTCTAACCGGCAAGCAATCAAAGCTTTGTTACCTGCTGGATCAATGAGCACACATCCTGTGCCATCTCCTTCCTTAGATTTAGATCCATCGAAATAAAGAGAACATATATGATTTACATCAGCTGTATATGACACCTTAGAGAGGGTTGTTGACTGTGTGCATGTCATGAGTTCAGACTGTTGTTCTGGGTCAGTAATGGTTAAGGTTTCAGCCATGAAATTGCCAAAAAAGGTGTTCATTCCATGCACTTCGGGTGAATTGGTGGAAGCAGTGAATGGTTCATTAGGATCATTTAAATCAGTTACTATAAGCTTGATATAATGCTCACGATTGATCTTGATTCTGTTAGGCTTTCCATTCTCTGGCAGCCACAAGTGAGACTAATCTGTCGCAAAGTAACCATGTAGTTGTTCGGACCAATCCCTACTTAAAAATAAGCCATATACTTCAAGGATATCAATGACAATAATATCAATAATCTGGTGGACTTTAGGATTAGATGATAATCTAATAAGTACATTTTTTAATTCACCTATTACTTTAACACTGGTCCGATCAAGCTGAATAATTTTTAGACTGGAAGGTTGAACTTCAGCATTGATTTTTTGGCAGACAGACCAAGGCATTACATTTGACGTTGCACCTGAATATACCATACAATTATGTACATTCCTATTGAAAATTTCAAAAGTCAAAAAAAAGGGTGGGACATTTATGCAAGTATTAACATTAGAAGTTTGTTGTTTTTTAGTCGCATCTCCTGGAATTATTTTATCTACATTTGTTACGCTTTTTACAGCAAGGTCTCTTTTATCAAAGGCAGAGGACTCTAATGCCATTTTAATGGAGACCTTTTGAGGTGTTTTGGGGCTATTTTCTGCAAACTTGTTGTTGTTCAAATTGTTGTTTTTTCTGTTTTCTGTAATATTCTGGAGCATCTTTTGTAGAACAAAAGGAAATTTCAATAATTCATAAACAGAAATATTAGCTCTAAGTTTTTTTAGATCCTCAATCAAATCATACTCTAAACTTGGAGTTGCTAAATTCTGTTTATTTTCAATTGGTTTAGACTGTTTTTGAGGTGCATTAGTTCCAATTTCAGAAGAGGATTTATTCATTGTTTTACTTCTGGTATTGTAAGGATGCACTGTTTCGAAATTGGCTTGAAAGATACTATTTGAAAAAATGCCTGAAAATGTTGGGCAAGGATTCATCCTCTTCCACTATTTCCTGTTCAGCCACGCCTTCAAAAATCTCGTGAGGAACTAAGTTATCATGTGCTTCTAGTATCGTCTCGATAGCATATTGTAGGCTTTCTAGATTTAGACCTTCAGAACTTGGGTTAGGCCGGTTTGTGGGAAAAGACTTTCTAAAAGGGGGTTTGTAAGGCCCTTTTCTTGAAGAAGCTTCTTTGGCTGATCTCCTTAAATCTATAACTTGATTTGACAACTTTTGAATGACCTTGTGTAAACTTTCTAGATATGAACCGTTTGACTGAGTTTTGGTTTGGGGAGGTCTAGGAAAAATTTCTATTTTCTTCTTGGAATATGAGGTAATCTCTGCCTCGTTACAGATATTGTCCTTTAGGCTGAGAATATCTTTCTCAATTTGGCTCGCCTCCTCGAAGGCTACCAATAATGTTGCCTTCTTAGACATTTTCACCCAAATTTCTATGTTTTGGTGTAGGGCTTTCATGTAGTATGCGACGATAAGATTTTCATCATTCATTGAATCCATGGGGATTCGATTCTTTAATGTTAGAAACCTTTGATTAAAGTCTTTTATTTTTTCCTTGGGGTTCATATTTAAACTAGAGATTTCCATGACTAAGACTTCGGGAGATTTGTCGTCTTCGAATTTCTCAAGGAAACAATATTCGAATCCATCCCAAGATACAATTGTGTGGGGTTGTTGGGCAAAGTACCAGGTAGAGGCATTGCCTTCAAATGTGTACAAAAAAAGTCTACATACTACGTCTTTGTGTTCTACGCTTTGGAGTCTAATGGCTAGCATGAATTTTTTAATATGATCCTCAACGATCTGCTTGGAATCTAGATCAAATTTAGGGAGCCATTTATCTGGATGTTTAGGCCAAGGATGCTAGGGTCCAGGTATGGCCACTGCATCTTGATCAAGCCAAGGTCTAGTGGGATTATTCATATTTTCCATAGGCGTGGGTGGTGTCGAAGGCTGAGATGAAGAACTGCCTCCATCTGATGATTCTTCTCCTGAAGAAGAAGGAGATGAAGGGGGTGGTAATGGTGGGATATTGTAATAAGCCTCTTCATTATGACAACAACTCTGATAACAGGTGTAATTTTTTGTTTTTGTTTAAGGTGTGTGTGTGCATGTAAAAAGGAAACAGACACACTTGACTCTACGTCGCCACCCGATGACTAACCAGATGCAACCATGATGATCACAACAAGAGGACATAAGGCGCACAACAACTAACTGCAAGCATTAAACGACCATAGACATAAGGAAGAATCCATAATAGTAGATTTTACTACTTCTGCACAGGAAAGCAGGGCGTTTAATCTTAGTCCTCTTCTCTGGAGAGAGAGAAGGTCAGATAGGCTCCTGGCTAACTGCTCAGGTAGAAACTAGTAGCCCGATGATGAACAAGATGCAAGAAAGACGACATACGATGTACCACAGTAATAGCATGCATTTAACGATGATCATACGACAATAAGTAAGACTGACTACCCTCCCTTCCTACCCTGCAATGGTTAGGACCTCCAAGACACATAAGCAACGCTCAAGCCTAGGTTCCCATCGATTTTAACCATTTAAGGTCTCAGGGCTGGCGACTATTCTGAGGAACATGCAGGTGTCTACATCCCACCCAACACAAGCAGACCAAGCAATGAAATGATTACAACCACATACAATAATAATTAAAGAAAAACCACGACCGCAATGGAAAGAGCAGGTCTGAATGGACTTCGACAATAACCACCCAATGGTTAAGACTCAGCATTACCTATGACTCATTTATAAACAAGTACAGATCAATCACTTCGTTTAATATCCGTTAGTCGACAAATTACCAAGTCCAACCTTAAAAATAAAATAAGGTTAATTGAATGCAATCCCCATTTACTAACTCATGATAACTTATCGTACTTAAATCAAGGACATTACACTATATATGTTTTACCACTAACAATTAAATCTACGATATCGTTACCATAAACGACAACACCATTTTATTTTAAATTTCCATGACTTTTCAATAATAGCAACCGTATTGTAAGACAATGACAATTATTAAACCAACTTCAAAAATAATCAAGACAGTAACACAACCATCATTATCGCAATTAGCAAAGTTATCTATAATACAACAATTTGAAATAGTGCATCAATTTAACTTCTTAAATCACTCACTACTACCTCAATGTTGCTTGGGTGAGTACCTTTAATCAACTACAAGACAAGATGATTGATGCGACAAGTCTGACCTTAATTTGGGTTAAACTTTAAATCTAAAAACAATAATTGCACTCTTAATTCAAGCCTAAATTAGCAAAGTCATCTACCCATATTGGCATAACTTACCAACTACATCTGACAACCTTCCTTAAATCCAATTTTACTCATATAACCGAACAGTCTTAATAAGTTGGCAATATAAACCTTATGTCATTACCAACTGAGCATCACTTTCAACACTAATCATCATGACCAAAGTTATATTGATTCTTGTCACAATTATATAAATGAATTGTTTCACAATAAGTAAATGAAACTCAATTAACAGTAATAAAATAGATTACCCTAATTAATTAAACAAGAAATTATCCTTCGAATGACTGAACCTATTACATCCATTCCTCATTCGAAAATTTAATTCGAATCTTAAGTTCCTATCCAATTGTCATAAAATCTCGTGATATGAGGGAAAAAGGGGGCACTTAAAATAAATTACTATTTAACAACATGAGGATTCTCTCCGATTTAAGTGCTCAAATGAAAATTGGGAATATGTTGTCTTAATTTAGGCGCTCGAATCCAGGCATAGTCAGGCAATCTCTGTCTCTTCAAGGTAAATTTAGGCAACTCGGCACATGCATAGGTGTAGGCTATTCTAGCTAGCAAGGCATACAGGTGTAGAGGTGGATCTACATGTTACGATTCAAAACTACAAAATTACTGCCTTTAAATGAGGAAATCAAACACAGCCTACCTTCACGGAAAAATGCAGCCTTAGGCTACATTTATCTCCCTTTTTACAGAGAAATAAAAGCAATGCAACAGGTGGATGTTTTTGCTATTGTGTGTCGAGGTTAGCAAGGAATATTGTGGCCTGGTGATCAGAGTGCAGATTGAGCACGGGAAGTTAAGACAAGGATCCATTGGTCACCCGCGTGAGCACTAAATGGATCAAATCAATTACTGTAACAAAAGGCGATACATAACAAAAAAACAGTCGCATTCAGAATGAATAGGGGCTAGAGCCATAGTCTGGTATCAGTACGTAGTCACAGTGCTATCTGCAGGTCGCCATCCATAAGACCATTCTACGAGGGTTCATGAACCCGTGGAAATGTGCCGTTGGCCATGCCATATGGATGAATCTACCCATGAAATTGAATTTCACACCGCTAGGCAATTTGAAATTGAATTCGCTCAAGCCTGTGTCAGGTATTAAATTCAGTCTAACCAACTAAAAATCGCTAGAAGGGGTAAGATCCCAAGGATGATATTCACCCTGGAGTCAAAGGCAAGAAAGTGTTGCATAACCGCTTGGCCCAACTAAAAAAATAAATTGCTCTTGAATTAAATAGTCTAGGTTAAAATTCAAAATACCAGGGACAGAATATGATTAGTCATTAAAAGGCATAGCACAGACAGGTTACAATATCTGGATTAATTTTTGAATGCTAGTGAATGTAAGCATGATTGGTCTTTTTAAATACAATCTCAGATATATTAAAATATCCAGGTTAAGTTTATAATGCCAGTGAAATAAAATACGATTGGTCATTTAAATTTCATATCACAGACATATTTTTATTATCTGGGTTAAATTCAGTATGCCAGTGAAATAAGATACGATTTGCCATTTATCCTGCATACCGCGGACATGTTTGATATCTAGATTAAGTTTCAAACGACTATAAATAAAATATGATTTTTCTATTAAATACTTCTCCCCGATAGACCCAACATGTAAATCACCATTACTAGCAGAAGGAGTTCAACGCTAAGGACAATAGCTATCATGGTTCGTTAATGGTTACTTTCATAAAAGATATTGCTATGATAACACATTAAAAATTTGAATGCAAAGACACCACATCCAGGAATATACAGCCACAAGGGGTATCGCAGAATCATAAAGGTCCCAACCAAGGAACAGTAGAACACAGCTAGAACGCTGACCACAATGAAATTAGGAAATGCATTGAATGACAGAAGCTTAAGACAAAATTCATCCATTAAATCATCATACAGTTCCCAACATAATTTCTATTGCATTATACTCAATAAAATAAACGAGCGTACCTTTGCCTTATCGCCCGCTTCGAATGAAGTCTGTGCGCTCCTTGTCGAGACTACACCGGTACCTCCCAGCCAATCGCTACAGGTACTCTGCTTCTTCCTTGCCCTCTAAGCCACAAAGGGGCCACACACTATCTAGATGGTAGATCTAGCTTCCCAGCTCGCCTCGCAAGGCTGAGCTACCACTCCTATCTGAGCTGGAAAATCCCAACTCCTCACAAGCAATCAGTCAAGTCACAAATCTGGCAGCGTAACGTTACGCTAACAATCGATCCCTTTCTTCCTCATCTCCCTTTTCTTTTATAGATTTTTGAGACCCACCAACGTTTCTAATTCACATTTTAAATTAAGTTTCAATAAAATATTCTAAATATTCTCCATCGCACAAGTGTCGTCCATCCCCCTCTTTTCTCCAATAAATATTTTCTTTAAATTTATTAATTG
>JZKD02S0951237.1:168316-190754 GCA_000966675.3 Picea glauca
TACTCACTACACCAAGTTTCTTTCGAAATTTTACATGCTTTTCGAGACCCAAAGACTTGGTGAAAATGTCTGCAGTTTGATCCTATGTAGGACAATACTGCAAATCAATAGTTCCATATTATACAAGCTATCTGATGAAGTGACAATGTGTATCAACATGTTTGGTATGCTCATGGAAGACTGGATTCTTGGCAAGTTTCATTACCCCTTGATTTTCACAGAACAAGGGTGTAGGCTCTCTTTGTTGCATCTGCATATATGATAACATCCTCTTGAGCCAAACTTCCTCGCATGAACCTTTCAATGCTCCTCGATACCCTTCTTATGTCGATGAAAGGGAGACTGCATGTTGTTTCTTGCTGGTCCATGTAACTGCACCTGTGCCAAGGCTGAAGACATATCCAGAAGTGGATTTTTTGTCATCAAAAAAACCTACCCAATCTGAATCTATATACCCACACAACCTTCGGTCTTTTCTCCTACTATACAAAATACCAAAGTCAAGTGTCCCTTTCACATATCTCAACACTCACTTCACTATTGTCTAGTGCTCTACTTTCGGCGTTGTCATAAATCTAGAAATGAAGCTCACAACGAAACTTAGATCAGGTCTAGTGGCTGTAAGATATATCAAGTTGCCCACTAGTTGTCTGTATAGTAACTCACTGAATTCCTTTGAGTCGGTCTTGGCTGAAAGTTTCAGCCCTTTCTCCATAGGTGTAGATGATATTTTGCAATCTTCCATCCTGAACTTATCCAGCAAAATCCTAACATACTTTTCTTGTGAGACAAAAATGTTTCTCCTTGTTTTCCAAACTTCTACACCCATACAATAGTGTAGGAGGCCTAGATCTATCATGTCAAATGCTCTTCTCATGTTGGATTTGATCCATATAATTGCATCTTCCTCACTACCTGTAATAATGATATCATCCACATAAACAATTAGAAGAATGATCTCATTACCAACTCTTTTGACATATAAGTTGGAATCTGAAGGACTCCGCTGGAACCCTTGTTGAACCAAATACCTATCAATATTGATGTACCTCACCCTCGGTGCCTGTTTCAGACCATATAGAGCCTTCTTTAGTCTGCAAACTAGATGCTCCTTCCATGCAATCTGAAACTCCTCTAGTTGGCACATGTATACCACTTCCTTCAAATCTCCATTGAGAAAGGCACTTTTCATGTCCATCTGGTGGACCTTCCATCCTTACTGTGTTGCCATGGCTAGAACAAGATGAATAGTGCTCATCTTCATTGTAGGAGAAAAAGTCTCCTCATAGTCAATGACTTCTCGCTAAGAGAATTCTTTCGCAACTAACCATGCTTTGTACTTTTCAAGTGTACCATCTGCCTTGTACTTGACCTTGTACACCCATTTACAGCCAATGGGTTTCTTCCCTAATGGAAGAGCTATGAGATCCCAAGTCTAATTTTTCATCAATATTTCATGTTCGGGCTCCATGGCCTTTTCCCATTCAGGTCTTCCTTTTGCTTCCTTGAATACCTAAGGCTCATAGATCTCCTGAATATTGGCCATAAGAGAAAATTTGATTGTGCTAGTCTATTGTTTACTCTTACCTAGTGATGATCTTCCCTCAATCATCTCTCCTATCCAAACATCTCCAATGGTGTTGTGCCACCACTTGGGTCTTTTGGAATCCCTGGCTGCCAATTCATTATTTCCACGATGACTTGGGCTTCCTGATTCAGAATGTACTGATATGGCTGACCTAGGAGACTCATCCTGTTCTGACTCCTCATCATCATGCTCAGGATATTTCCCCCCTTCAGGTGGAGCTATCAAAATCTTGACACCTGAATCTTCAATGACTTATGGCTGCTCAGTAAATCTGAATGCGAGAGGAGTATGGAAGGGTCCAAAATCCTCATCAACAACAACATCTCTGCTAAAGTTCACCTTATCAGTGTCAACATCAACTAATCTATAAGCTTTACGGGTGTCGTTGTACCCTGTAAGCATCATCTTCTTACTCTTCAGATCCAACTTGGTTCGTTTCATAGCTGGAATCCAAGTGTAAGCAGTAGAACCAAAGACCTTCAAGTGAATTACTTTGGGATTTCTTCTAGACCATGCTTCCTTTGGAGTCTTCTACTTTACCTCCATCGTGGGATATCTATTCAGCAAGTACACTATTGTGAACACTGCCTCTGCCCAAAACCTATTAGGAACACACCTGTTCTGCAACATACATTTGGACATCTCTGTGATAGTGTGGTTTCTCCTTTCAACCACCCCATTCTGTTGTGGAGTATAGGGTGTGGTGTATTGTCTCTTGATCCCATGTTTAGCACAAAAATTATTGAATTATTTGGAGTAGAATTCTCCACCATTATCAGATATAAGAGAGGTAATATGACAACTTGACTCATTATCAACTAATGCTTTAAATTTTTGAAATTATTTAAACATGTAGGACTTCAACTTCAAAAAATACACCCACATTTTCCTACAGAAATCATCAACAAACAGAAGGAAATACCTGGCATCAGTGATTGATGTCATGTTCATTAGTCCACATACGTCTTCATGAGCCAGTTGAAGGACCCTATGCACTCTCTAGGCTTGTCCTTCATTAAATGGCGCTCCATGTTGCTTCCCTTCCTGGTAAGCTCCACAAACTCCATGAATCTTTTGTTGAATGTCTGGAAGTCCATCTACTAGTTTCTCTCATTCCAACTTGGAGAGGTAGTTAAAATTGAGGTGCCCATACTTCTAATGCCATAGTGTGTAGATGTTTGATGCACTCTTCACTACCAGTGCATGCTCTCTTCCCTGCCCAATATCCACCAATATGAATGGACCATGGTCCTCCACACCAGGAGAAACGATCTTCTTGGTATTCGTGTCAATGATATAACATTTGTGATTGCTAAAGTTGACATCCAAGTGAGGAGAGTGCCTCATTATATGACTAACTGAGAGCATATTAAGCTCCATACCTGGAATATAGTGGACATTGAGAAACATAAGCATCTTTCCTCTGAAGAAAATATGAACATTCCCCTTGCCGACTATATTACACTCCTCACCTCCACCAAAGATCACCGAGTCTTTGGATGGACTAGGTGTAAACTCTATGAACCAATCTTTTTGATTGGTGAAATGCTTGCATGTGCCTGAATCAACAAACCAAGCAGATGACTTGGACTGATCTACTTGTGTATAGGCCATAAAGGCATAGAATACCGTCTCCTTCTCCTCTGTGTGCTATGCGACATGGGCCTTCTGGTTAGACCCTCCGTGGTTGTGCTTCTGATATGACAACCACTTTTTGTAGTGCTTCTTCATATGGCCAGTCTTGCCACAGTAATGAAAAGTGATGGTCTTCAGGATTTTGGTGGCATCCTCATCATTGCCTGGACCAGGTTTCCTTATCCATTTTCCTTTGCCTTTAGCTTTGGCTGCAAAGGCCTACTTTGAACCCTTTGTCTCACTGCTGCTCCCAAACTGCTTCTTCCACTTGTCCTACTGCAAGAGCTTATTGGATAGCTCTCCAAACTTCAGGTCAATGTCTATAGCTATGATGTTCAGGGTCTCAATGAAGTGCTCATAGGACCCTGGCAAGCTGTTCAACGTGATCACCACCATGTCCTCTTCTACCATCTTTGAACCAATGGACTCCAACTACTCATGGATGTCCTTGATCTTGAGTAAGTGATCTTGGAGAGAGGCACCCTCACTCATCTTGATTGAGAAAAACATATTCTTTAAAAAGAATTCTTGACCCTTATCTGAAATCTCATGGGTCTCTTTCAATTGTTTCCAGATCGCTGCATCAGTCTTCCCATTTTGAACCTCAGGTAGCATATCATTTGTCACGGACAATTTGATCAGCATCATGGCCTCTTTGACTTGGCCATCAAACTTTTCCTGGTCTTTACCTGCAACCGTGGGATGAGGACTTGTGCCCAGAACAACATCTAACATGCACCAACATGCAAAAATGGACAACATGTGTTGCTTGTAGGTATTGTAGTTCTTCCCAGAGAACTTTTGGTTGCCTTCCAACATGATGTTTTTCAATGTAGCCATAGATGATCATAAAATACTGAACTTAGAAGATAAATAATGGAAAAATACCTACAATTTACCCTCAACCAACTCCAAATCAACCAATTTCTCCTCAAATCTGCTAACTCAAGAAATTAGTAGTAAAAAAAACACCAGATCTTCGAATATGGGCACCAATTTGGGTAAGAACAAACCAATGTGGCTTTTAAAACTGGAAAATCAAATGAACCTAGCTCCGACCGATCTGAAACCCTTTTGGCTCCTTGAGTGTTCTACGTTGTCGATCCCTCGATCTGTCACTATCGGCAGTAGTCCCGAGGTCTTCACGCACTCCCAGACTCTGTGGCCCTAACCTGGCTCTGATACCATGTAACATAAATTGAGCACACACAGAAACCAAGATAACTTGAATAAGGTTATCTGTCTTTATTCAATCAATGAAATAAGAGAGAAAATATCTTTCTTATATAGGTTACAATCAAGCCACTTTATGAATGTGGGATAAAGTGAAAATATAACCTAAAATCAAATATCTGACCTAAAAGAAAATAAATTAACCTAAAGTCACTTTGACTTTATTAATGCCTAAGTCTAAATTCTAATTGACCATTATAAACTAATATTTAATTTAACACTTTCATAAATTAAAAAAATACATTAGTTAACATGGGGAATCAAAATCGAGGTATTACACCCTTGCCTTCTTTTCTCCTCTGCTCTAATCAACTTGACTCCTTATTTCAACTCTTCTTGCATGTCTCTTCTCTTATTTTCTCCTCTACTCTTCTTGGTCCATTCTCTTCTCACCTCGTCTCATATTTTTTTGGATCCCTTCTACTAGATCCATTCTCTCTCTCTTATTGCCTCTTATTTCCACTCAGCACCCCCTCTATGTGGGAGGATTTACTCAAAAATTCTATTTGGCTCCATGTGCATTATCCCCTTCTCCACGAAAAACATATTTATCCATAGAGTGATTTGTTGCAATAATCTCCCTATAGGGGTTGAGTGCAAATTTTATTTCATCACTTCAAAAGAACTCGTTGCACTCAATAGTAAACTTCACAATATACCCTTCTTTCACATGATCAAACCAAAACTTGATATCTCTGGCCCACTTATTATCCATAGATATGAGGATATTGACAATATTATGGTCCCAAGATAGTGATTGTTGGGCTCCCCATTCAAATTTAATATATGTCTTCCTCTTTATACACTCATACAATAAACAAGGAAACTCAACAAATAAATTTTCATGTAAATATATAAATATGTACCTTTGTTTCTAACATTCAAGGTTGATCTATAGGTTCCTAATCTCTTATCATGAAAATTCATCCTCCTTCTCATATATCCAATATTGTATCTCCTTCCTGGGAGTTTTCCACCTCATTTTATTCCTTCAACATGTATTATAAAACCTTCAGGTCCCAACATCACAATGATTTGTTGGCTCGACTGGGGGGTTACAAACCCGGGTTTTGATAGGACTTACCAACAAAATACCATAGGCACTGATATATTCAATCTTGAAGGAATGAAGAAGCTATCACCTATGACACCATGAGAATCATAAAGACCATTGTTCTTTTGCAGTGTGTGAAGGAATAAAAGTTGTGAGAAACCTTCATCAACTAGTCATTCAATGATTCATAACTACCACAATATACTATGAAGAGTAATCTAAAATGAGAATACATTCAAGTCATAAATCATCATATGCAGAGATAAATGTGCTTCATATTTTATTCATTAAGATAAAATGAATTTAAATACACTCTCATGCAAGGAGGTTGAATCTTTCTCAAGATGCATTAACAGTAAAAAACAGAGACATGCTAGGTTCTTGAGAAATCTACTTTCTCTCTCTAGATTTTTCACATAATATCTTTGAGCATACCCATAAATGATATAGAATGTAACTGGAACTCTAAATCATATAACACTTACACATTACCCTACTACTCTTTTCTTTACACACTCTACTTGTCAAGAAAAACCCAACCCTTCCATATTCACATGCATCCCCCCATATCCTCCATGGAGTGTGGAAATCATAAAAAGCTTGCCAAATCACCAATAATCACGACCATGAAAAGTCAGGTTGTTACAAAAATTAGTTACAATGATTCTTGAATATATTTTTTAATCTATCCTACATGCGGCTTCTTTAATTCCTTGCATGTATCACAAAATGGGTTGGTGCATGCATCAAATCCTTAGCTAGCACATAAGTTGAAACTTGGCGTCACACAGTGCATATTCTCAAGCATGAACATCGTGTTGACTTGTGGAACTCATGTAGCCCCTTCCAATCCTTAGGTTCCATCAAGCCCCCAAAACTATGTGTTGGGTCATCCTCAAGTCAACAAAATTATTGATGATGTGATAGAGGAGGTTGATGGCATTGTCATAATGAGTTCCTGGATTAATTATTTGAAATGGACATCATCCTTTTCAAACTTTTCTTTCAGATCCTACATCTCATTGCAAAAACCCTCGACATCACTTGATGTGATCATCGATGATGTAAGCTTGATTTTCTCCACTAGTTTTACAATATTGGCTAATGCTACTTGCACACCCACATGTCTATGGTGATGCATCTAGGATTTGTTTGTTGCATCAAGTATGATGACTGATAGCCTTTGTTGCTCAGTGAAAGATGATGCAATCTCTTGAAGTTTGTTTTCAATTATTTTCATGGCCTCTTATCATTCAATGGGTGGTAAAGAGGAAAGTTCCTACTATTTCTATGGCATGTGCCTCAATTTCTTAGATATGATCTTCAATAGCAAATATTTCGATGGAATTCTGTAGGTGCAATCAAAGTTTGAAGTTATATTTGACCACCCTTGTAAAATATGCGATGTGCACTTTCCCATTTTCTCATTTCATCTTCTGTCATCATAATTTGTTGTTGAAACCCCTCTTTTTTTTATTATGGAATGTGTTTCATATTTTCTTGAAGCTTGGGTTTTTGTGCCTCTAGGTATTGGATTATCGCATTCACTTTTCTAATTTTGTGTGATGTGGGGAGGTTTGAAATTTATTTTATTGTATGGGGTACTTGTGCATAAAAATTTTCAACATTGTTGATCAATAATGTGTCTGTAGTGACTTCCATTGTGTGGAGTTCTTTGATCTCTTGGTGGGCCTCTTCAATATCCTTATGGGAAACTATTTCCTATCCTTGGTGTGCTATAACTATAGGAATTTGTATTATAGGAACAATGTCAAGGATTTCATGTTATAATTGTGGTTCAATGGTTGTTTCCATAGTTCCATGTATGGAAGAGGTAACATTGAGTTGTAGTGAAACTCCCTGTCAAAATCTTGATCTTTTAGGTAGAATTATACAAAGTCATTTAATAGGTATCTTTCCCACACCATCCATACTTTGTCTAAGCAATGATGACTACCCCCAATGGGAACTCATCCTTGCGGAACTTGAATAGCATTTTTTAGGTAAGTGGTTGCATGGAAAATTGGACCATGTGGTCATTTATCTCTACGATCACCACTCCTCTTTATCCCCTACATGTACCATACTTAGCATACACTTCCTTGTTCATTTCATGCTTAGCCATTATTTCTTTGGATGGGTCATCCCCTTTTTTGGGGATGCCTAATACCAATATCATTGTGCAAACTTTGACCTGATATGGCTTGTCAAGCTAGAGTACCCCTCAATGAAATCAAGTGAGTAAGAACCATACACATCTTTTGATGGAATGAATTCACCCAAAATGTGGGAAACCTAGCAGAGACATTATTCATAATTACTTTAGAGGATTTTCCCATTCCTTAGTGGTCATTGGAAGTTGTCCATCTAGCCATGTAATCAAATCTATGTAGATTTTTAATTACAATTATGTGGACTTCTCTTCATCCTGTATATTGAATTCTACATGTATCAACTTCAGAATCATTCCTAATAGGGGGGATCTAATACTTACATTGAGAAATAACTTAGGTCGGGGAATGAGTCATTCCTTTGTTACCTAGACTTGCATCTATGCTTTCGTTTTACTTGGCGAGGAAATTGTCCTTATTTAATTCTTAGCACCTATGGGTTCTTGTATTGTTACCTTCTACTCAGGTGTTCTATTATGGATTCACTATGAGAACCCTAACTTGGAAGGGCTACCTATATTGAGTATTTATCCCCTCATTGTTCACTTCCATTTTCTCTATCCTACCAATAGGATATATTCTATATTGGTTGGAAAGTCTAATTTGAATAGGGGACCATACCAAGTTTGTCTTACCCATAAAATCCAAAGATCTATTCAACAAGATGTTCATGTCAAATCCCAAGTTCAACATGGCATTGTCCATATCATAGCTTCTAATGACAGTTGTCATCTTAAATTCTCTTTGTATTTCTTCTATTTTCTCAATGAGCATACCTTTCCCAAGATCCACAACCACAATAGTTGCAATTCCCCACTAATCAACCCCTTCCACAACCTACACATATATTTGTTGACCCAATTCAAAATCCCAATAATAAAGTACAATTCATATGTAAATTCCCTATATGGCCTATACAATGCATACATGTGCACCCAATACTACCTATGCGATGTTGCTACACAAATCTATATGTCTTGTACCTATGGTTGTACCTACTATTGTTGTTGGACTATAAAAAATTATGTTTTTCAGTTTTTGGTTGTTGGGTTTTCTCCTCTTGTTGCAGACCTTGCACTTTTCTCCTTTGGAATTGATCTCTAGATCAAGGTACTTCTTCACCTTTTCTGAGATCACCTAGAGTAATAGTCATTTGTGACTCTATCATTTGAGGAAAATTCCATCTTTTCTCTTGTCCTTGATCCCCTTGAGTCACAGTCCTTTGTGACTCAAGTACTTGAGAAAAAATCATTTTCTCCCAAGTGGATGGAATACTTTCTCCTTCACCTATCCTTACTTTTATAATCTTGAGTTATGACCCAATCAAACATAACCCTAATCTCCAAAGTGATTAATAGTTGAGATTACATCTCACCTCACTTGAGATCAATGGCTAAAATAGATTTTATTCAATAATGCTAATAACTTTAACATTTCATTAAATTAAATTCACTTTAATTATAAAAGAACATTAATTTTATAATTCCTTTCAATAACGTGAATTACTAAGGTATAAGGCTTTGGACAAATTCCACACATCTAGACACTTAGACCTATGCGAAAGTACTTGTTTGATGCTTCAAACATCAACACTAACATTAAATAATAAGGTCCTAAGTCATAAAAGTTTTATTTTATGCTAACTTGTGATGTCTAGGGCCTTAAGTCATCCAATATTTCTTCCATAGTGAATATTTAAACTAAGAGTGTTTTATGGTGTCCATAGAGAGTTTTTTTTTTAAATAAAGTTTGATTTAAATTTTGTTAATAGATAGTATGTACAAGATTTAATACAAAAATGATGTTTGTGTAAGTAGCCTCCACAAGAAAGTAGAAAACTAAAAAAATAGAACTAGCTAATTTCAAAAATCCTCTTCATGAAATTAGAGTCATGAGCATACTCATAAAACAAAAAACCAATGGCTTAGGCCAAAACACTTAGAATTGTGAATATCACAAGCATTAAAAAGGGCATAAGCCCAATTAGGAGAGAAAAAACCAACAACCATGTCAGTTGTTGGATGTTTCTAGTATTGATCATTAATCAATTTTCGACAAGTTCTAATTGGAGTATCAACATCAACAAGTACAATGGGGTTTCACCCATTGATAAAGAGACCATATAGAGGTTTGGCCCACCATGGATGTTTCTTTAAGCCTAAAGCATGGTATGTTATAAAAATCTAGGATCACATGTGATAATATTTCTTAAGTATTCAAGGGATATCCATGAGACCTGAAGACAACACATAGGCCTTTAAAAGGGAATATTTGACATACAAGTGGAGCTTTGGAAAACTATGGATATTTCTCATAGCCCAAGTTAAGTTCCAACATCAAATTATACATTTCAAACAACATTGTGTTTTAGTAGTAGTAGAAGTACATATATCCTTCTCCTTGGCAATTTTTAAAGATGCAATCTATTTCCTTTTCAATTCACATTTTGTGCACCTACTGATTATATAGCATGATTATTTTCCCAACATCCAGGAGTGTGATTAATCTACTTGATGACAATTTTCCTAGTTCACTTAATTATCCCAATTAACCCCAATTTTCACAATTTCCCAATTGACTATTTTTTTCCCAACTACCCTAATTTCCCAATTGGCTCAATTAGCCCAAATCCAAATTTTCACCACTTGGCCTACTTACACAAATTTCCTAGTTTCCCAAATAACTAGGAAATTAACCCTAATTGCCAAATTAGCCTAGTTAGTCTTAATTTCCATAATTTTCCCAAATTTTCTAGTTTTCCATTTATTTCCACTTTCACTGATTAAATAATTATCCCCAATTATCCCAGTCAATTTCACTAATTAAACCCAATATTCCAATTTTCCAATTATCACTAATGATGTGAATTTTCTTAGACTCATACCCATTTTTTCCCTAGAAAGTGACTCAATTTTCCTAGTTAGCCCCAATTATCCCAATTATCCGGATTTTTCCTAATTGGTTTCCTTAATTTCTCAAATTTTAAGAATTACTCAAAGTAGCATCAACTTCCTAGTTATCCTTAATTAGCCAAATTCACCAAACTTTCCCAATTGTCCCCACTTGCCCAAATTATCTAATTATATTATTTTATTTAATCCTACTTATATCCAATTTACCTATTTTTCTGATTACAACCATTTATCCCCAAATCTTCCAATTTTCTTGAGTTTTCCCAATTTTCCAATTTTTCTCAATTAACATAATAATCCCAATTATAAAATTTACTCCCACTTGTTGCACTTTCCCAATTAGCACAATTTTCCCACCATTTTTTCTTAATTTCCCTAATTAGACAAATTTGTCCCAATTTCTCCAATTTGCATATTAACCCCAATAAGATCCAATTTCATCATTTGCCCAATTATCCTCATTTTTTCTCCAATTATCCCAATTAGCCTAATTTRACCAAACTATCGRAAYTTTCCCCAACTATCCTAACTTTAMCAATTAAATCCACTTTACCAATTCCTAGTTTACCTACAKAAACTTGATTATCCATGATTTCCCTAATTTYCTAACTAGACTTAATTARCCTYAATTTCTCAAATAGATTTATTCATTAAATACAATTTCCCTAATTAGCATAATTAATCTAATTATCTACACTCTCTCCACTTTACTCAATTATCCCATTTCCCATTTTTCAATTATTCCTACATCCCAAAAAATTCATATTATCCCAAACTTTCCATTTCAAWGTTATTGTCCAAATTTCCATAATTTTCCCATTTTTGTTTAAATGTGTTTGCTTTCTCTATTAGAAAGGTCATTTTGTTTATAAATTRTCTTCCATATTAGAATGGACATATGTGATCCATATATAGAGATGAATATRAAAACACATATAATAACCCTAACTCTTTAGAGGTGAGTTAGACATGTGGAAAATAATGGAGATTGAGAAGCGCAATTGCAATACCCACTTCATAGTGCCTTACTTTTCATGTACAAACTTCATTTTAAAGTGAAAAATACAACAAATGAAAGATCTTCATGGCATATATGAGGTGCTTTTCTAATTTTTTATATCCTTTTAAATCCATTGATAAAACATGATTTTTTTAAAGAAACATTGTTTTCTGGAAATGTTAAAATACTAATGTTTAATGTTTATGTAGGATAGTGAACTTTTATAGCATTAAAATTTTGAAGTTATCATTCTTTAAAAAAACAATATTTAAATGTCAAAATTTTGATATGAAGGAAAATAAAATAAAAAAATTACAATATTTAAATGTCAAAATTTTGATATTAAGGAAAAATAAAAATAAAATGTGAATATGTTGTGAAATTCAATGTCAAAATTAACATTGTATTTTGATCCTAAATGTAGAAGCAATGGTTTTCATCTCTGTATGATTAGTCTTTATTCCCATCATTAATTTTCTTACAATAGTTTATTTTTAAGGTTATGACATGAATTGTAGTAATTTTATTAAGTTGTATTAATTCATTGAATAAAATGTTGATAAGAATAAGGTAGGATATTAATGATTATATATAAAAACTTTTTTTTTAAACATTTTATTGGTAAGATTTGCTACTTTATCTCACTTATATTATTATTGGTAAAATTCTCTATTTAAACGTGTCTAATGGTTAAAAATATATGTTTTTTCCTTGGAGATTATTTGTTTAAATGAAAAAGAAGATAAGATATGTACACCTCCAAAAACTAAATAATCAAATCGCTTTAATGTTTAACTACTTGTCATAATCTTAAAATAAGATTATTATTTACTCTTATTTTAACTTGGTTATTTATGAAATATTTTTATTATTAACACCATTAAATTATGCAAATGACTCTTAAAATTTAAAATTCATGATTATACACTTTAATACAATTTCAATTTCTCGAGATCCTTCCACATTTTTATCCCTTCTCTTATATATTTAATTTCAGAAAACACCACTTACCAATACAAATTTTATTCAATGTACTAACTTTTTTATTTATTCAATGTACCAACTTTTTTATTTATTCAATGTACCAACTTTTTTATTTGTATAATTCCACAAATTTTCAACGCATTTTTCTTAATAAACACTACATTACTAGTAAGTCAAATGTTCTTTTAACATAAAATGGTTCAATTTTATACAACCAACCATTAAAATTTTTCCCATAAAATGTGACTTTTCAAAAATATAAAAAACAAATCACCCATAACATCATTTCTTTATGCTTACTAACTTATGCCCACTAATCCATTTACACTATTTACCATGTTAAAAAACACTCAAACTATTTGAAATCTGCACTTATGTAGTTTATAGATTGTATGCATATTCTTTCACCTACTTTCTACATAGTCCTCTACGAAATTATTAAAAAATAAAATGACCCTTGACATAAAGAAATGTCATATCTTTATATATCCCACAATTATAATTATTCCCTTGTAATTTCATTGGAGGAAGCAAGCAACCAAAACAAAACACCCATAAAAAAATAATTTTTCAATCATTTTCACTGAGTGACGTCGGTAGTGTTAACTCATTCAATAATTTTACTTTCACTTTCCACTACGCAATTGGATGTTTCATCTTTTTATCATGATTTGAATGTGCGACGACTTATGTGGGGTCTCTTTGTGAACAATAATTAATTTTGGTTTTGTTTTATTATTATTTTTAATCATAATTAATTATTATTTTCTTAAAACTAAAAAATAAAATTTCAATCACCATTTGAGGATTATAATTGGTTATTTTTTAATTTTAGGAATCAAAACCTATAAAAGATGCTTTTATAATTTACTAAGAAGGAAATGTGTAATTCTATGTTTTGTAATTTACTACGAAGCAAATGTGTAATTCTATGTTTATAATTTATTAGGAAAGAAATGTGTAATTTTATGTTTAATGTGGAGTTTGTAAGTGGTATTTAAAAAAATTAACAATAACAAATATTTTAATATTCATAATCAATAATAATAAAATAAAAAAAGTAAATTTAAATATGAATTAAAGTCCAACTAAAATGATGATAATAATTGTTAATTTTTACTAAGAAATGGTAAGAAATTATTTGTTTTTTTTTTATAATTTTATTGTGTGTTCAAAATATTTGAAGAGAAGTATTATTAATCCATCATAGTTTTGATGAGTAAAAATGTGAATAAGGTTGTTATTGTAACAAATGTAGCCATATGTAGGACATTCTAAGAGAAAATACTTTCCATCTTCAAGCATTTTAGTGTCACAAAGATCACAAATTCTTTCAACCCACATCGTTTTAGGAATTGTCCAACACATTGTTTCACTGTGAAGCTCATGAAAATTTGTTCTTATTTTAACAATGTTGATTTTATTATTTAAGTTAGTTAAACCATAGAGATATTTTTGATCTTGTAGATTAGGGTTAACCACTCCCTTATATAATATTAATTTCCTCTTATCCTATATTCTTTATCGCAACCCAATTTCTCTTTAAATTTAGATGTAATAATATTTTTAATAGTATCGAAAGGAAATCATCCTTGATTCCCCAATGATTTGTCCAAGAGTATGCATATTTATGCCAACCTTGCTCAAGATGCAGGTGGTTTTGATTAGAGTTTGAGGCAATCTTAGGAAGCCTCTTTTCCTCCATGTTGTTTATATTGTTCATGTACATTAAAGGTACCTATTCATACCCATGCTCTCAATGGGGAGGGGGATTTCTTCTATGAGGATAATAAGATATGGTTTATTTCTTATAATTTTAAGATTGTGAGTTGTACAACACTTTATTATTTTCTTTATCTTTCTCTGTGACTATCTAGAGTCTCAAAGAGGATTTTCTTTTTATCCCATAGCCAAAGGTCCATACATTTTCAATTGTTTTCAAGTCCAAAGTAAGCTTTCCACCCTCCATTTATCCTTTTCTTTATGCTATAGCTCCAATTAACCTCGATATGTACATCGATTTTGATATATTTGCACAAAGTCACTTCCTCTAGGCTATTGTAGTCATACATGCAATTGTTCTAAGCGATATTTTTGGATTCGATTATCATAACCTTTCTCTTGTCAATATTAACACTCATACCCACACTAGAGAATAAATCCTTGAGAATTGTTAGTTTCTTGTGGATATCATAGGGACACCTCACAATAAGAGAAATATCAACATCATAAATAAGAAGGATGACGAGTATTATAGCTAAAGTCATGACAACACACCCTACTTCTTGAAAATACCCCTCTAACTTGTCAATGCATATTACAAAAGGAGTATGGGACAGGGGACAACCTTTCTTAACACCAAAATTACAATTCATATATTTCGACCATCCCTCGGTGTTCTAAACTAAATGAAAATAACATTCTCAAACAACCTTATCACTGCAACTCTCAACTTGAGTGGAATTTTTTTCTCCTTTAATCTAGTCCAAAGGTTAGTTCTAGGCATTGTTTCAAACACTTTTCTAATGTCAATAAAGAATGAAAGAGATTGGTTTTATTATTACGACACTCCTCCAAAACGATCTTAATCATAACAAGGTGGTCCATAGTTGAATGGTAGCTCCTAAATCTATCCTTCACTTTAGCTCTTTTTCCCCACCTTTCTAGCCATATGTTGATCCTTTTTTCCACAATAATTCAATATAGCTAGGATAAAAGAGAGTAATCATAATCGTCCCATACTTATACATCTTGTTTTTATCCCCACTCTAAAAAATAGGAATAATGATGCTTTGAGTCGATGATTTAAGGAAATCCTGTTTGGTTTCTAGATTGAATATCTCGTGAATGTGAGGGTTGAGAATAGGTCCTTCAATTTTTAAGGTTTTATCTTTGAAGTCTTCGATGTCCTTAACTTTCCCTTTTGTGATCCATTTAACCCTAAACTCTATGTCTTCTAATTAAAATTTGTATTCATCTATAAAAAGGGTTTGAATGTTGTTGATGAAATTATGGGATTCATAAATACTTTTAAGGTAGGATTTCTAGTCCATTAAGGAAATCATATTGTTCTCTTTAATTTTACGAGTTAGAATTTTCCTCCAGAATTTCGTATGATCTAGCTTAGAGAGATTTACAATATTTTCATTCTTTGTATTTATATACTACCTTTTGTTCATTTTGATAAAGTATTTTTACCTATAATTTAAGTTGTAATATATTAGGTACTCATTAGAAGCATCCCTAATATCTCTTCCAGAAATATTACAATCTGTATCATACATAGGGCTGGTCATTCTATTTAAATTTTTACAAGTCACCTCAATAGAGAACTTGTTAATTTAAGTAGAGAGGGTTCTGAAATTATGATAGAGGTCTTCAATATTGTTTTAATTTCACAGGAGATTTAATTCATTATTTAAATCCTTTAGAAAAAAATCATTTTTATTTTTGTTGAATATTGAGTAATTTTGATTATTAGAATTCTATTGTTTTGGGATTTTTTGTGACAAACCTTAGAGTTAGGGTTAAATGTTTGTGATATAAGTTTGGCTCATGGTCATCCAAGATATTAAAATTTATTATTTAGTTGTACATGGGGGTATCATATATCACATAATCTATGACACTACTACAAAGTCCATATATATTGTTGGCTCAACTGGGGGGTTACAGACTCAGGGTTCAATAGGTTTTACTAGCAAAACCCCATAGGCACTAACGTATTCAATATTCAAGGAATAGATATAGTCTGACATGAGACACCATGAGAATCAAAAGGACCATCGGTCTTGTGCAATGTGTGAAGGAATAAAACATGCAGAAAAACCTTCATTATCTAGTCATTAAATCATTCATATTTCACCACAAGCTATTGTGCAAAATAATATAAAACAAGAATACATTCAAGTCATAACTCATCATATGAAAAGATAAATGTGCTTCATACTTTATTCATTAATATCAAATGCATTCAAATACACTCTCATACATAGAGGCCAAATCCAACTCAAGATGTATTAGCAGTAAAAACAAAGATGCACCACATGCTTTAGATCTACTTTCTCTCTTTGGTTTTTTCACCTAATATCTATTAACAAACTCATAACTGATACATATTGGAACTAGATCTATAACTCATATACAAATTACAAATTACCCTACTACTATTTTCCTTACACACTCTACTACTAAACAAAATACCAACCCTTACATATCTGCATGCATTCCCCTATATCTTCCATGAAGCATGTAAATCATGATAAAAAAACTTCCCAGCTCATCCATTACACTGATCATGACCATTCAGGTTGTTACAAAAATAGATATAATAATTCTTGAATATTTTTTCGGATATGGCCCAAATGTGGTTTCCTTAAGTCCTTGCACCCAATACAAAATGGGTTGGCATGCGTAGTAAATCCTTGGCTAGAGTAGATGTTAAAACTTGGTGTTGCATAGTGCATGTTATTGAGCGCACATGTAGCATTGACTTATGGTGCACGTGAAGCCTATGCCAAACCTTAGGTGCCAATAGCCCCCCAACACTATTAGTTGGATCATCCTTGATTCAATGATGTTGTTTACGACATGATAGGGGAGGTTTATCGCATCGTTGTAATGAGTTACTGAATGAATTCTTTGAAGTTTCCATCAAGCTCATTAAAAAATTATTCAATCTTTTACATCTTCTTGTAAAAGTCATCGACATCACCTGATGTGATAATTGGTAAGGTAAGGTTGATTTTCTCCACCAGTTTTACAATTGGGGTTGCCACTGCTTGTGCGTCCGAAAGTTTGTGGTAATGCAATTGGGATTTTTCTATTGCATTGAGTGTGATTCGTAAGAGCCTATGTTTCTCAATGCAGGCCGACACAATCTCCCAAAGTTTTCTAGAGATTTATTTAATGGTATCTTGACATGTGGTAAGGAGGGAAATTCCTACTACTACTATGTGACCTATGCCATAGATGCTTGGATCTAATCGTCATTAATATGGATTTCAGGGTCATTCTAGAGGTGCATCCCATTCAATAATATGGCTTTCCAGGGCTTACTCCTTTTCTCGATTCCTCTTCTTCCATCCCGGTTTATTTTTGCAACCCCCTTTTTTCTGATTGGGGAGTGCACTTCAACTTTTCCTGAAGCTCGAGGTTTTGTGACTCCAAGTATTGGACTCTCTCCTTCAATTTTCTAAGTTTGTGTGGTGTGGGGAGGTTTTAAATGTCTTATGTTGTACATGGTACTTGCGTATAAACCTCATTGACTATGCTAATCAATAATGTGTTTATTTTTATTTTTATTACAATTCTCTTTATTTATTTTGGTTTTAAATTTCCCATGATTTTCCAAATATACCCATCATTTTCCCAATCTATACATGATTTTGAATTTCCAATTTATTCCAGAAACTACATGGAGAAATTATTTTTAAGTCAGGACATTTTGTTTTTTATTTTGATTTTATATATTTTATTATTTTTTAATTTTTGTTCAAAATTTAATTTAATTTATATTTTTTTAATTTATTTTTTTAATTATTATATTATTTATTTTTTTATTTTTTATTTACCTGAGCCAATGGATTTACTTGTACATGTAACTCTTACCAACTTGCGGGCTCACCTATGCGGGAGTATACCATGTGGGAAATACCTTACCACATAATTACCTGCAACCCACATCCCTATGTGGGCTCTCACTAACCCGTAAACCATTTCAGACATGTTAACGAGATTTAATGCATGCCGTGTAGGGTTTTTCATGTGGTATTTCACTGTAGGAAACCTTTTTTTTTTTTCAAAAAAAATTATCTCGAATTTATATAGCTAATAAATTCTTTTACATAAAAGGTAAGACTGGGTTCTGCCTCTAAGGGCCCATACCAAATACCGCCATAGTGATTACAGGCTTTCCATACCGCCCCATTAAAACCAGCATCCTATGCCAGAAAGGATTGCTAACAAATCCGACAGCAAGGAGACTGCCGACAACCGACCAGCAATCAGGATCAGGATTGGATCCAGACTTAAAATTTTGAGTATATCAAATTATTCGAAAATGTTTAATGTGGAAATGGAGCTCTCAATTCCTCTCTCGCAGTGATAGATCGAGAGTCTCCCAATCACTGCAAATAAAGCCCTCTTAGAGAGAGCGTCAGCAGCCTTATTATGTGCACGAGAGACATGCTGAATTTTGAGGTTGGTGAAGCGCTGAGAGAGGACTCTCGTTTGTTGTAGCCATCCTTCCAAATGAATGGAGTTGAGTTTGCTCTTGTTTGTAATCCAGTCTATGATAACTTTTGAGTCTCCCAGGATGTGAAGCTCGCCAATAGTCCAAATTGCCGCCAGGGAGAGCGTAGCCCATAAACCCAGTAGCTCTGCTCTCGTATTTGTTCCTGCTCCTCCGTTAAAAAACCAGTTCGTAATTCTGAAATTGTGATGTTTGAAAAAGCCTCCAGCTCCGCAGCAGGAGCCATCTGACATAGCCGCTCCATCAAAGAATGCTATGGTGTGACCCTCAGCCAAATCGAGAGTCAAGGCTCGTTGAGGAGGGTTTCTGACCTTTGAAGAATGCCAAGAGAAATTTGCCAGAATTTTATGGAAAACTTTGGTCCAAGATGGCTGGGCGTCCTCGAAGATCGCTCGATTTCTCTCCAGCCAAATTTGCCAGGAGAAGTGGATCACCAGACTCGGGGAGGCCGAGGTGAGGGTAAACCAAAGCGGGAAGCTATCGGTGATCGAGGCGCCGCTCCAGGCTATCCGAAGGTCCAGGTGTTTGGTGATTCGGTTCCAAACCTCAGCAGAAAAAGTGCAGAACATAAGGAGATGGCTGAGGGACTCGGGCGCGATTTTACAAAGAGGATAGGCGCTCGGCCCCACCCAACCACGCGTTTGAAGGACATCCCAGGTAAGGAGCTTATTTTTCCCAGTCAGCCATGCAAAAAGCTTGAGTTTGAGCGGAAGGTGGAGCTTCCAGAGCTTATGAACCCATGGCTCTGCTGTAACAGCTGGACGCATTTTTTGAATAGCTAGATATAGATTTTTCACTGTAATCATGCCTGATTGGTCTCCACCGGCCCACATCAGAGTGTCCGGCTCATTCCTGAGTGAAATGCCGGCCCTTTTAAGCGCCGAAGTGAATCTAGTCCACTCTGTATCCAGCGGATCACGCAGGTGGAGATCGCTGACAGAACTCCAACTATCTGGCAGGGCCCCGTCGCTAGTCTTCTTAATCTGAGACAGGGTAGTAAGATATAGAGCCTGGAGATGGTTTCTCATCGGTGGGGAGAGAAAGGCGCACTCCCCCAATCCCAAAATAGAATCCCTGCCAATTAAAATCTTCGAGCCATCCCCAGGCTTCCAGCAAAGCCCATGGAGGATGACTGTTGATGCATTCACCAGACCTTTCTAGAATGGGGAAGCCTTTTTCATCTGGAAAGATGGTTTCCGAAGCCAATGGAGAAGCGGCTTAGACTCTAGGTACTTTTCAGAGATAATTTTATTCCAAATACTTCCAGTGGAGATAGCTCTCCAGTAGGAACTGGCCAGGAGCGCCACATTGAAAGAAAAGAGATTTTTAAGGCCCCAACCGCCTTCCCTTTTTGAAATGGATAAGGCCTGCCAGCTACATAGGTGGTAGCGATTTTTGTCTGATGTTGCTCCCCACAGAAAATTAAAAGCAAGTCTCCGCAGCGTAGTGATAATCATAGAAGGAACCTTCTCTAACAACATCCAGTAAACTGCTAGACTCTGGAGGATAGATTGGACAAGGACCAGCCTTCCCCCCAATGAAAGCCACTTATTGCACCAGAAATTTATTTTCCTCTCAAACTTGGTCACCAACCATTTCCAGTCTTCAGGGGAAGTTGCTCCCATCTTCAAGTGGAACCCTAGGTAGGTGAATCCCTCATTCAGATTTTTAAAAGTGAGAGGGATAGTGGCTTGAAGTAGTTGGAGCTCGGTCTCAGAAAGACCCCAAAAGTGAACTGAAGACTTAGAGGCATTGATAGATAAACCAGAAACCGAGCAAAATTTCTGGAGCACATCAAGAATAGTGCGCCATTCCTCCGGATCTGCATTTGACAAAAGAAGGACATCATCTACAAACATCAAATGAACGACTTTGACTAGATTAGATACCTTTATGCCTGAAATTTTTTGCTCTGTAACACTTTGAGAGAGAAGTATGTTGAGTCCTTCCATAATTAAGATAAAAAGATAGGGGGAGAGAGGACATCCCTGACGGAGTCCTCTCTCGCTTTTGAAGAAAGAGGAAGGATCCCCATTAATTAACACAGCAAAATTAGCGGTAGTCACACATGCAAGGATCCAAGTGGAGAAGTTGTCGCCAAACCCCACCGCATGAAGAATTAGTCTCAGAAAATCCCAGTCGATGCAGTCGAAAGCTTTTTTAAGGTCTAGTTTCATGACTAGAGCCTTTAGGTTTCTCTGTTTGATACTGTGTAAACACTCATGCGTTGCTCCAATCGCGTCATGGATTCTTCTACCCTTCAAGAATCCCAGTTGCTCTGCAGAGAGGCTCCTTCCGAGATAAGGTTTTATACGGTTGGAGATTACCTTAGAAATAATCTTATAAATAAGATTACAAAGAGAAATCGRACGGAAATCATTGAATGAGACTGGGCTGTTTTCTTTTGGAATTAGGACCAAAAAAGTAGAATTAATGCTTCCAGCGATCTTGCCTTTAATTCTGGTGTCCTCCACCATCTGTAGAAGCTCTTCTCCTACAAGCTCGAAGAAAAAACAAAAGAACTCCGAAGTCCAGCCATCAGGCCCTGGGCTTCGCTCAGCTTTGAAATGAAAAAGGATATCTTTAATCTCAGCCAGTGTGACAGGATTATATAGTGCTTCAACTTCCTCACCAGAAACCATTCGAGGGAATAAAAGAGCAGAGGACCCTTTTTCTTGAAGGTTATGCGATCCTAAAGATCTGTACTGATTAGTAAAATAAGAGACCGCCTCTTCTTTTAATGCCTCCTGCCCGCGCATCTCTGTTCCACCATTATTGATTGACCAGATCATCTTTTTTTGTTTATTATGGCTTGCAACCTTATGGAAATATTTGGAACTTGAATCTCCGCATCGAAGCCAAGTTTCCTGGCTTCGCAGTCTCCATGCAAATTCTTCGGCAAATAAAATATCAGCCCTGTTGGATTCAAGTCTTTTCAACCTCTCGATGACTTCCATCGAACAGGGAATAGTATTGGTACAGTGTGATAGACTAGAGATTTCCGACTCCAGCAAGAGCAAACTGTTTTGATCAGCTAAGTGTTTCAAAAAAAACCAGTGCTTGGTCTTTTGTTTAAGGACTTTCAATTTCCACACCAAGCGGGTCTGTGGATTATGGTCGGTGTTGAAAAGTTGGTCCGTCCACGTCGCTCTCACGAGCTCCAAGTAGTCAGCCATTGCGAGACACGAATGGTTAAATTTAAAAGGAGCAGGATTGGGAGGCTCGGTGAGCCTTAGCTAAAGTATAACCGGAGCGTGGTCGGAGAAAAAAGGCGACTCCACCCATGAAGTGATCGGTCCAGTAGAAGCTAAAAGATCAGCCACCACAAAGTAACGATCCAACCTTCTAGCAATAGAGTGCTGACCCATCCTACTGTTTCGCCAGGTAGGAGAGAGAATTGTAGGGCGAATGTCCAAAAGAGAATTGTTTTCAAAAATCGCTTTGAAGCGTGCACCAGAAGGATCATGGCCGGGAGCACCTCCCCATGATTCTGCTGTCTCAAAATACAGATTCAGGTCGCCCCCTAAGATGAGATTTTTTAAAGAGAGAATACCACTTTTTGCTAGCTTGGACCAGAAAGGAACTTTGTCTGAACAGGGTCCATAAAG
>JZKD02S0951260.1:0-13770 GCA_000966675.3 Picea glauca
GCCCGATTAGGAAAATGGTTCAGGACCGATATTTTCTAAGGTATATAGGTTGAGGCGGATCTCTATAGTACATATGACCTGATTAGAAAATAGTCCTAGACTAAAATTCTTGTAGGAATGTCTATGTAGTCCATGGCATAGCTTTTAACATCTGCTGGGACAATCATTCTTCTAGGACATATGTCCAGATTAGAAGAATGGTCCTTGTATCACTCTATGAAGTGAGTGACTTATTCAACATCATGCTAGATTACTCAGATGGATTATGGTTGCGATAGATGATGCAGTTGATGCTATCATATGATAGTGATGATGGTGCTCATGATCTAATCATGATATAGCATTTATGGCTATTATGATGATACTAGTTGAATGGTATGCTTGTGCTCAAGACCATTTACTTCAATACCTCCCTAGCTAGGAGGGAGTGTTGATATTATAGTAGTTGCGGGAGGTATTTACCTCCACGTGTAACCCTGATGAGAATAGAATATTTTGGGAAGCAATAAGAAACCTAAAGCATTAGACATAACCCTAGAAGACAAGTCGGCAAAACAAAATACTTAATATTGAGTTTTTAGCCTCGAGAATGAGAATTTGGCCCAGACAGATAAGGAGAATAAGTATAAATAAAGGGTGCCAGAGTTCATTTTTGACACACGACTCACAACTGCAGAAGTGAAGAAGTGTGCACTACAGAAACTGGGTAAGTGCGCAAGTCTGAGGAGTAGTTGCAACTGCAGCTACTGCAATCTGTATTATCGGTTTAGGATTGGAATTTCTATTGGTTATGATTTGGACTCTCTTACTTGTATGTTATCTCTGGAGAGAGAGGTATGCTACATTGATTGGATATTAGGCCTAGGGTTTTCTTCCGAAATCATTCTCTGTCAAGGTTAAGGTGCTCGAGGGTGGCTTTGGCCTATGGCTGGGTGACAATATTTCTATATTGTCTATGGTTAAATGAGCACATCTATTACTTTCTAATAGATACTTCATATTAGGACCACAAACTGGACATGCAAATTTACCCTTTCTTTGAAGACCTGCAACATATGGATTAATGTCAATTATACGATGAGATTATTTAAAAATTAAACATGCAACATGATATATTTAAAAAATTATATATTATTAAAGAGAAATAGAATGCTACATACCACAAAAATGTGTTAGTCGTGGGGCATCATGAATTGTCCATAAAATTATTCCACATAATTTAAATTTCTTCTCCCTGATTGGTTTACAGATGTCATACACAGTGATGTCAACCCATAACTTTTGTAGCTCATTGATAAGATGATCGATATATACATTCATATATTTAACTTGGTACTTACCTAATTGTTTGAAATTACTCATAATTTCTATAACCGTGATATGTATATATAAGTAAATAAATAAGAAAAANTGGGTCCCTTTCATATAATTTTGAAAACGTCATTTTTGTTTGAGTTTAATCTTGCCTTATTTGATTTAAAGCAATCGATTGATGGTTGTTCTCTTTCCTGATTATTTGTTGAGTGCCTCTTATATTTTATCCTTCTTGATTTGTTTTTGTGAGATAGAACGAAGACGGCTTATTCTTAGAATGTAGCTTAAACTTTGGAAACAAGCAAATGTTGTTCATCTTGAGCAGAACATTATTTTTGTCTACAAAACCTAGTATTTTCACATTATAAAATGTTTTGCTCTTTTATAATTTTACAATGCTTGTAATGGATTCTAGTCGAGCTTTGCATTAAGATTAAAGGCATTGATATTGGTTAAGGTGGTTATTGTTTGATAATTTGGAAATCAACCCTAATTGTGAGTGTGTAATTGAGCTATATTGCATTGATCCTGCTCTTTATTTGAAAGATGTATCCACTGGATTTTTTATAGCTTATGCAATATATAATAATTCGTAATTATTGAAATTGTTATGCTTAACACTTTATTTTTCATATAAATACTTAAAGCCATAATTTTTAAAGTTCAAAGTTGAGCAAACAATTTCTTTTAGTTCATCATGCCTTTCATCATGCCTTGTATTTAAATGAAAATGTTTTGTTCCTAGAATTATAATATTTAACATAATGCAAGAGATTATTCTTAATAAAATGTATTATTTTTTATTTTTCTTTTCCTATTAATATTTAATAGGAATAAAGCTTCGATTTTAGTTAAGTCTATGATAGCCTTTAATCAAATGTTTTTCCTTATATGTTACACCAAAGCAAACATACAATAAAGAGTTGATCACATTTGTATATAGTTTTGATCGTTTTCTTTAAAAGTTTTAAATCATTATAGGTTTCTTAGTAATTACATTTTGCACTATTTTATGAGCCTAAGAAAAATTCGATTTTGATTTCTTTATATTGTAGCGCATTAAATGAAAGAGTCACTTCAACCAGATAAAATATCTACATTCATTTTTGAAGACGTATGCCACTTTTGATGAGTGTCTCAGTGAAGTTATAATGGAATATTTGCTAGTAGCGATTTGTTTGGGGCCACAACAACATGTGATGAATGATTAGCTTTACGTGTTAATGTTTTCCATCGTGACAATGGTTTGTTGTGTGGATCATTATGTTTTAACACTTGGACTATGGAAATAACTAAAGAGATCATTATGGGCATGTAAAATTTTATAAACAAGATATTTTTAAAAGGATATGTGCATTGTTGTAAAAGCCTTGATATTTTGATTTTTTCAGATCTGAGAGTAGTTGTCATTATATGGTGTTTTTTCTGTTTTGGTATTATTATTCATGACTTAATAAATACTACTTTTGTAAGCCATATTGTTTTCTGTCCAATTTATTTATGAATGAAAGCTTATTTTTCTCAAATTTCTGCATTGTTATTAAAATGTGTGAGAAACCTTTTTTACTTCATTATAAACTGAATTTGATAAGAATGAACAGAATTGAACATGAATATGCACATCAATGAATGTTGGTAACTATTTACTAATTTTGTTATTGATATGCATGAGCCTTAAATATTCTTTGAATTATAAGAACTATTTCTGAAGTCCAGCCATTCAGTTGATTTCATGTGTTAATTCATGTGACTGAAAGTGGGGATACATGTTGGTGTTTTCTTAGTAACTATTTACTAAGTTAAGATTAAAATGTATTTACATTAATTTTTATCAAGTTGCCTGAACTGTTTCAGCATCTTGGTAGTTAATCTTTTATCATATTTTCATTATAACTTTTCATCTTTCTCTTGATTGAGAGAGGGACTTTTATCTTTCTCAATCAGGATAGGTTGTTTTCCTTTAGTTGTTGCATTCTAGTTTTATCAACCGGGATGACCATACCAAATTGAAAAGGGTCTAATTGGGACCTTGACAGGGTGATACCCTTAATGTTGATTATGGTCAATTTTAGCCGTCAACATTTTTGGCACTAGAAGGAGGGCCACTGGAAAGTAATCCCTTTTGATCTTTTTTTCTTTAATTTTAATCATTTTTTAAAATGGCTCTTATCACTGTTCTGGAACATGCTTTTAGTTTTCCTAGGTCTACTGGAAGTATTTCTAGAGAGACAACAAATTTCTTGCAACGACTGAGCTTCGATGGTGGAGGTGAGATTTATGCTTCTCATCAACTTTCTGAATTTACTTATTATTGTAATTTCATTAATTTATCTGATGAACACGAGATGTGCATACCTTTTACCGCTACTTTCGAAGGAAGAATCTGAATTTGGTTTGACTTTATGTCAGCTAAATCAATTCATTCATGGAAACAGTTTACAGAATCATTTCTTAATGCTCATGAGCATTATAATTACATAAAACTATGTTTAGAGTTAGAGAATCTTTGTAGATACAAAAATGAAATTGTTGACAATTTATTTTCCAGATTCATGTTGATTTGTTGTAGATTTCATAATAAACAACAATTTTCTGAAAATGACGCAATTGATTAGTTTCTTTACTTAACTCTATTCCCGACGTGTATGATGATGAATTTAAAATTACACATGTTGAAAACCATATTAGTTCATCACTCAATGTCAATTCAGGGTCTGATCCTATTGTTTCCATTGTTAATACTAAAATGGTTGTCCTTCAACAAAGTTTAGAATTTTCTAATGCACAATTTCATAAACAAGAAACAAAGGATGACAATTCAATTTTTATATTAGATGATAATTCAAAAACTCTTGTTGAAATTGATACGGTTGTATATATTGAAATTGATGACGCAAGTGATGATTGCATTGTTGATATTTCATTATGTTCTTCTCATAATGAATTAAGTTCCATCATCCAGTTACAAAACTCATCATTAGATCAGGATGTTTCTCTTTAATCACTTAATGTAAATTATCTTATTGATAGAGAAATTTTTAATTTTTTTTATCCTGAAACGTTTTACTCTTTGTGTCCAGATCTTTTTGTTGATCATAGATTACATTCAGATCTTAATGATTTTCAATTTAATAATATACTATGCTCAAATTTTAATTTGATTCAAAGTAGTAGCTCAAATAAGGATGAGGGAAATATTGTTATTCGACCTAGTTCATTTAAAGGTTATATAGAAGAAAACAATCCTTGTATTATCATCACTCATCAATCACATGCATGTCTTCCTACTTCATCTTTTGTCATTCGAAATATTGATTTGGTTTGGAATTTGGAAAGAAATATGTTCTTCTCTCATGTTATTAATAACACTGAGATATTTCATTATAAGGGAGTGATCGTGTTTGAATTACATCGTGAAAGGCAATATGAGGAAAATTATTACAAACTAATGCCTAACACTCATTCTTGTCCTTTGTGATTTAATGACATTTCTTTAAAAGAAACAATCTCAATTAAATCCTCTTTTCATTTTCCAAATCATGATCCTCTAATGCCCTGTTGTGATTACAATGCTAATGAGAAATTATTTTTTCCAATGAAACTATTCAAATTTCAAAAACTTACCAATCTTCTTTTTATGACCCAATTTATTATTGGTTGAAAGAATCATTTTTGAAAAAGTTTCCATGTCAATATTTTTCATTTGTTAGTTATTGTACATAACATGATAGGATAGAAGATTGGTTAGAAAAGTATTTTCGTAAAATATTTCCTATAAATATTAGCATTTTCTAATTTGTGATGTACATATGTTTGCAGGTTTAAAACAATATGATTGGCTACATTGGAAATTTGATTTTACATAGTTTTTATTGCTAATATGGATTCCAATAGCTTAGAAATAGTCTAGTTTTTTTTTTTTTTTTGCAAGTAGATTATCTTTCTTTTATTCACTCAAATAACGCAGTTATGAGGGGATGCGCCGGACTCAATTTGGAGCTAGATTATCAACAAGATACATTCAGGGAAGTTTTCCTTAACAATTTTCTCTCCTGATTATTTTTCTTCTTATTCATAATTACGTTCAATAAATATTATTTTAAAGTTCTATCTTTAACTTTAAATCATTATAAGGACTTTGATGTAAGATGTTTTAGATTATGAAGCAAGGATCTTAAGGAGAGTAAAAATAGGAAATGATTTGATCTTAGTTACACATAGCTTTTAATCTTTTAATCTATTATGATGTTTGACGTATTTAATGAGGCTCTTTTGTTTTCAACGGATACCATAACTGTACATTTAGTTTAGAATTTTTCTTCATAAATTTTTCTTTTTACATTTTAGATTGCTCTATATTTTCAATAAATAGTTTGATTAACAACGTCTCATACATTGGTTAAATAAATTTGTATCTTTCACAATCTTAATTTAAATGAAAGGGCATGCTAAAGTGAAAAACAATTGAATATATTTAATAGGGATTAAATTTTTTAATTTACAAATCATCATTTCCCTCATAATCTATTTTCTCCTTTCTATTTTTTAACTATGATAGGTTACTATATTTGCTTACACATTTTTCCTTGTTGGGATCTTGTTATTTTCATAGCTTTTGTTCATTTGATATCATTTTGATTTTTCATTCATCCTTTTGTAAATATGTAAATAGTCCTTGTAATTTTCTCTCTTGCTCTTATTTTTCGTTTGTTTTATGTTTTTCTTTATTTTCTTTGGATTGTTGTTTTTTTGTATTTCTTTTGTTTTATGTTTGTTAATAACAATGAGAGACATGTTGTGTATTATATATCTCTTGTTTATGCGTCCTAAATAAAAGAGAATTATTTTTATTGGATTGCATGAAGAGAATTATTTTTATTGGATTGCATGAAGACGGAAAATTTTATCGTTAATATTATTTTATCTTGATAATAGTTCTATTTATGATTAATTCATCCTTTTCAAGAAAATTTACCTAGGAAAGTACTTTGAAACAAGGTCTTTTCAGATTTAATTTATCTTTGTACATGATTAAAATCAATAACAATGGGAATAGCAAATCTCAAGATGAAAGGCTTTGATTTACCCCATGAAGTGCAATATATCAAAATAACTTTCAATATCACCCCACTTCCTAATTCGCCATTGCAAAAATGCAATCTTAAACCTTTATATCAAAAGGTGATTAATAAATTAAATACATAGGACATTGAAAGCATCAAAGCAGGTGGGAAGTGTATACAAACCCGTCGTGGCTATGGACATCTTCTGGCAGTGGGGTAATGTATACATTGTATCAAGGCAACTTCGTCGGGGCTATGGGTGCCCACTGGCAGCAAAGCAATGTCGGGTAAAATAAAGATGAGCTGAATTGATTTCACTAACTCATCGTAAGTAAACTTTCCTCACTAGTCAAATCAAAATCTTATTCTCCCATTTAAAATTAAAATTAATTTAATCTCTTTCCCTATGCAAAGACCAAGTAAATAAGTACAAGTACAAATGTCTTTTTCTTCTCTTTTAAATTAGTCATAAGGAAGTTATCATTGATATTTCAAAATGGATAAATTTTCTTGTTCATGTGATCTAATCTTCTTTCTCTTATTTTTCATGAACAGAGATAATTGGTTCTTCCTGCATGTCGCCAATTGTTGTCGAAAACAACAACCTCCCTTAAATTTCTAAAAATTAAGGCCTTTCATCTAATTTTGAAAACATCATTTTTGTTTGAGTTTAATCTTGCCTTATTTTATTTAAAGCAATCGATTGATGGTTGTTGTCCTTCCTAATTATTTGTTGAGTGCCTCTTATATTTTATCCTTCTTGGTTTATTTTTGTGATATGGAATGAAGACGACTTATTCTTAGAATGTATCTTAAACTTTGGAAACAGAAAAATGTTGTTCATCTTGAGCAAAATATTACTTTTGTCTACAAAACCCAGTAATTTCACATTATAAGATGTTTTGCTCGTTTATAAATTTACAATACGTGTTATCAATTCTAGTCAATATTTGTATTAAGATTAAAGGCATCGATATTGGTTAAGGTGTTTATTGTTTGATAATTTGGAAATCAACTCTAGTTGTGAGTGTGTAATTGGAATCTAGTTGTGAGTGTGTAATTGGAATATATTGCATTGATCACACTCTTCATTGAGCCAACACATAATCGGATATAGGAAAATGCAACACGTGATGAATGATTAGCTTTATGTGTTAATAGTTTCCATCCTGGAAATGATTTTTTGTGTGGATCATTATGTTTTAACACTTGGAAATAACTGAAGAGATCGTTATGGGCATGTAAAATTTTATAAACAAGATCTTTTACCTTTCGCATTTACCAAAAAAACGCAGACCCATGACTTTTAGACATCAAATCTCGAGATTTAGAAGATCAAATCAAACCAAAAAGGACCCGTTAGAAATCTTAGGCAAAGGGAAATGACCTGGGATAGTTTATTTTTGGAAATTAAAATGCTCGATTTAACTTATAAGAAAATAATTCCCATATGTATATTAAAATGCTCGATTTAAATGTAAGCGTTTATTTTAGCTTCTCTCAAATATTTTAATATAGATGCATCAAAATCTCAATATAACTCCTTTAGTGACATTTTCATGCCATATAATGACTTGTAAAGCTGACATGCAAACCTTTCTTTTCTATCATTATTGAATCATTTATGTACACTTAAAATCTTTATGAAGAATAATAATTTATGTACTGTTAAAGTTTTTATGAAGAATTTGAAGAATTTTTGTTGTTGTAATGCCTCCCGCGACACCCACGTAGTGCATGTGCTCCTGGGGGGATTTGAAGACGAGTTGGGAAAAGAACACAAGGAGTTGCAATCGGTTGCGCAAGTATTTGTCTTATAGGTGCAGGCAGGAGCATCTTGGGCACATGATGGTGACGTGTGGACTCAATGGGGAACACACTTTATTTTCCTTGCAACGGAGGATGAAGACTTGGGTTTTATTTGGGCAAGGAAGGGGAAACTTGGACGCGCACCTAAGGAGTGAACCTACATACCCTTGGAAACATGGGCACGTTGGAGAGGTTGGAAGAAAACAAGGCAAGGAGATCACACCCAAGGATGGGGCACATTGGTATGAAAAGACAAAAAGGTTCACAAACGCATGGGTTCATGGGTGCACCAATCTGCGAAGGGGTGTGTCATTTCAATGGGCACGTTGGTTTGTGAAGGGGACAACACCCAAAGGACACGAAAGTTCATGAAAGGAGACGGTTGGAGTCCATACAAGAGCATGAGGTGTATCAACCAAGAGGAAAGAGGAAAAAAGGCATAAGACATAAAGTATTTCGTTTTGAGGTGGGTGCACAGCTAGGGAACGTTGCAGGAAAAGGAAAGAAGGTGTGAAAGACAAGTCTTGGTGTGATGAATCTGTGAAATCTAGACAATTGTTTTGTATGGGGTGAGTCGTGAGAATCTTCCCATCTTTGTAACTAGGACAGTAGCGCGCTCTCTGCATTATATTGTATTGTATTTTATTGAATCTATTTTGTAATACAATAAACCAATCCAGGTGTTACGCACCACTAGTGTCGACCACATTATATATGTGTCTCTTGTGTTTCGCATGTTTGTTCATTGTATGTCAAAATGACTAAATGTTAAGAATGTTAACGAATTGTCTAAGTATATAAGAGAGTTGTACAAAGTAGGAGTGTGACTCACTTGTAGCCTAGAACAGAGTATGGGTATGATCTAGGTGAATAGGCATAGTCCAGGTGAAGTATCCTTGGTTGATCCAAGTTGCCAAGTGAGAACCGTTGCATTGTTGCACATCCACGACATGTCAAGGTTGGACTCTGACATGAGTCTTGGGAGTGTGATAGATGGTGTCAGATCAATTTTGCAAGTATTGTGAGGAAGAAGCACACAATAGGACAGGATTTGCACAATAAGGGAGAGGGTCGACTTATAGTGGTGCAAATCCTTGGAAAGAGGCAAATGAGGTCATACGGTAGAGGCAAGCCATGGAAGACTCAAGGAAGGATGATTCAAGTGTCATGTCGCAACCTGAGGTAGAGAAGACTTGGTTGGGGGAGTGAACCAAGATCTACTAGGACTTGCAATAATGCACCTTGGAACCAAGAGGTGGACCAAGGGGCACTCCCACACAGTATATGGAAGATTGGTATAATGTAGGTATGATGTATTGTGATTCTGGTTTTTTTTTCAACTTAACAAAGAAAGAGTGGCAAGGATCAGTAAGTTGTGAACGATTGGTGATTTGGCTACCTTGGGTGGAAAATTAGGCGGTCAATACCATCCCCTGTTTTTTGTGGATTTGGTTATCAATGGAAGAATAGTACAAGCCTTGGTTGACTCGCGGGCCTCACAAAATTTTCTAAAGATGGAAATTGTGAAGGAACTAGGACTTAGAGTTTCTCCGTGAGGAGCTACGTTAAAGGAAGTAAACTCTAAGGAAAAGGCAGTAGCTTGAGTTTCATCCTTGGTTCACATTCGACTTGATAAATGGGAAGGTTGGGATAATTTCACAGTGATGCCTATGGATGAATTTGAGGTGATCTGTGGGAAAGCGTTCCTTAGGAGGATGCATTTGGTCCTCATGCCATGGGTGGAAAAGATGGTTATACTTGGTGAACATAAGGCTTGGGTTGTGTGCACAACTGCAAGAAATTATGGTGGAAAGGTGAATCTTTTGTCTACATTAAGTATAAAGAGATAAATGAGGTGGACAGGATTGCATATTTACGCAGTAGTTGTTGGGGAAGTTCAAGAGGATGGAGTGAGCACACCTATTCCACATGAGCTCACTAACTTATTGGGTGACTTTGCGGACATAAATGCATATGAGTTTTCGAAAGTGCTCCCACTAAGACACATTGTTGATCATTGTATAGAGATAGAGCTTGGACTACAGCCACCGGCAAGATCTCCTTACTGATTTTTTGAACATGAGTTGGAAGAGTTGAAGTAGTAGTTAAGAAAATTGATTGATGCAGATCCATCAAGGTCACCATATGGCACCCCAGTTCTCATTCAAAAGAAGAAGGAAACTTCGGAGTTGAGGATGTGTTTGGATTACAAGGCTTTGAACAAATAGACTATGAAGAACTGATATGTGTTGCCTCTAGTTACGGATTGCTTTAACAAGTTATCCAAGGCCAAAGTCTTTTCAAAGCTTGAATTACCACATGGGTATTATCAGGTGTGAATTGTAGATGGGGATGAGGAGAAGATATCCATGGTGATGAGGTATGGGAGATATGAGTTCTTAGTGATTACTTTTGGGTTGTGCATTGCCCCTATAACCTTTTTCACATTGATGAATGATGTGTTGCAGCCATTTTTGGACAAGTTTTTTGTAGTGTATTTAGATGACATCGTGTTGTGCGGCGAGAGTATGGAAGAGCACACGAATCATTTGGAACGAGTCTTTGAGACACTACGACATAATTAGCTACGCTTGAGAAGTCTAAGTGTGTTTTTTGGAAAATTGGGATACCATTCTTGGGGCATTAGATTGGCCAAGGATGCATTCACATGGACCCTGGGAAGGTCAAGGAAATAAAAGATTGGGAAGATCCATGGACATTTCATGACATGAGAGTCTTCCTTGGGCTATCCAAATACTATAAAAAGTTTGTAGAAGGATACTCCAATATTGTTGCACCACTAACTGACTTATTGAAAAAAGGAGAAAGCATGGAACTTGACAGAAAGGTGCAAGTCTGTGTTCAGGGAGCTAAAATGTAGAATTGTCACCACTCATGTGTTGAAGTTGCCAGAATTTGAGAAATCATTTGAAGTGCACACTAATGCATGATACTTTTCCATTGGAGGAGTTTTGATGTGGGAGGGACATCTGGTTTCCTTTGAGAGAAGAAAGAAACAAGATCATGAATGGAGGTACCCTATTCATGAGAAGGAGATGATTTTTGTCGTACATTGTTTGAAAACTTGGAGACACTACTTGTTGGGAAAGTCGTTTGTCAAGAAAAAAAAAGACATCATGATTAGTTACTTCACGAAGCAGTTGAAGTTGTCACCCAAGCAAGAAATATGGCACGATTTCCTCACAAAGTTTGATATGACCATTAAGTATAGATTGGGAAACCTCAACATTGTCATGGATTCATTGAGAAGAAAGGAACAACTTGTAGTCCTAGAGGAGAAGGACAAGTGGCCTACATCAAGGAGTAGTCACATTTATGTCTTGGAAGAATTGCACAAAAATATCAAGGAAGGGTTAGAACATTATTGTAGAATGAAGAACATCATGAAGTAGCTGAAGGAGAGAAAAAAGTCAAAGTTTTGGCTATGTGATGGACTATTGTATTTTGGAGAATGAATCTATGTCCCTAAGTAATCTAACTTCGAGAGGGAAATCATAAAGGAATGTCAAGACTTTCCTTGGGATAGTCACCCAGGAAAACATTGGACGTTGGCATTGTTGGGGAGAGGATACTTTTGGGAGAGGATGGAGAAATATGTGGAGTACATTTGCACTTTCATTCTATGTCAATAGTATACGACGAAAACCATATTGAGAGTAGGACAGTTACAACCTTTACTGATTCTAGAGAGACCATGTATGAGTGTCTCGATGGAATTCATCACACAACTTCTAATGGTGTGGGGATACAATGGGATTTTGGTTATGGTGGATTGATTCTCCAAGTAAGTTGTCTTTGTTGTGACGAAGATTCCTTTTAATGCAGAAGAAGTTGTGAAGTTGTTTTTCAAGCATGTAGTGAAGTATTGGAGTCTTCCTTTGGACATCGTATCAGACAGGGATGCAAGGTTCATGAGTATGTTTTGGATAATATTGTTCAATCTTGTGGGGATGAAGTTTTTGAAGATTTCATCCTATCATCCACAGACATATGGGCATATTGAACAAATCAACGCACTTTTGAAGGACTACTTGTGACATTATGTACAGGAAGATCAGATGAATTTTTTGAACTCGTTGGACACTATCTAATTATGCTACAACCTACAAAAGAGTTCAATGATGGGATATATTCCATTTGAGTTGATGAACAGAAAACAACCCATGACTCCTCATTTTGTGACACAGTGATACTATAGAACAGATCCATCAGTCGTGGTCTTTGTGAAGACTTGGAAATATCAGTTGGAGATAGCTCGCACACACTTTGCTAATGCAAAAGATAGAATGAAGTAGTGGGTAGATCATAATAGGCATGACGTATAATTCCAAGTATGAGAGTTGGTCTTCCTCAAGCTAAGAAAAGATCAGTTCCCACCACCAAAAGAGATGGATCCATCTCTTATGCAGAGGTATGAGGGACCATTCAAAATCCTTGAGAAGATTGGAAACGTCACCTATAGATTGGAATTGTTGTTCCACATGCAACACTTTCATCATGTCTTCCACATTATCCCGTTGAATTCATGTCGAAGGGAACCAGATGACCCAAATTGATTTAAGCCATCCAGATCACCATCCATGGTTGCGGACAAGCCTGAGTTGGAGGTAGAAAACATTTTGGCACATCACATCTTGGGGCATGGTAGAGGTCAAGTGCACAATTACTTTTTCCATTGGAAGGACAAACCCAATGAAGAGGACAATTGGGAGAGATATGAGTCCTTGTGGAAATATCAAGACATTATTTGGGAGTTTGACAGAGGTCGTTATAGGTCGCAAGTACAATGGAGTTGTCAAGATGGAAATAAATCTATTGGGGGAGGATGTAAGGCCTCCTGTGACACCCATAGAGCATGTGTGCTCCTTGGGAGGATTCAAAGATGAGTTAGGCAGAGAACACAAGGAGTTGTGATCAATTGGGAAAGCACTTTTCTTAGAAGCATAGGAAGGAGCACCTTGGGTGAACAATGGTGATGTCCGACCCCAATGGGGCACACGCCTTACTTATCTTGTGATGGAGGATGACACTACAAGGAGAATGCCTTCTAAAGGAGGTTTTTTCATAGGTTTTTAGTGTTATGATATTTGGAAAAAATTTCAAAAAAACCTCTGCTACAACCTCCTCTATTAGTTGTGGATATTTTAGCGTATGTTCCATATAACTAAAAACAATTAGGCGAGCGGAGGTTGTAGCGAAGCATTTTTTTTCGGTGTTGTTCTTCTCAAAATGCACCAGGGCCTTATTGACACACAAGCATCGACACGTTCCTATAATAAATCACATTGGTACATTAATATAATAAAAACACCCTAGATCTTAATATAATTTAAAATTTCCTACTGCATTTATAACTATTGTGCACTAGTTTCACTTTGTTTTCATACGAATTACCTGTGTGTTTTAGGATTTGTCTGCCCCGATGTGTTTAATTTATAGTTATCCCTAGTGGGTGGAATCACGAAGGTGGGTTACACTTTCGTGACAATCTGGTCTCCAAAATTTCGAAAAACAAATTTTCGGCCGAACTAAAAATATTTTTCGGCCGAAAGATATTATTTTC
>JZKD02S0951304.1:0-13770 GCA_000966675.3 Picea glauca
TGTATTGTTGTTGTTATTGGATCCATTCATAAATAAAATGCCATGGTGACTTTCCTATTTCTATGTGTATTTGGGATGCATGTAATATGTTTGACAAAATGCCTACTACTGCAATACATGCAAATTGTTTGTAAAAAGTTGTCAATCAAGAATATAGCATAAAGAATGCAAATTGCACAACAAACATTAATATTCCAGCCTATCCTATTTGGGGATATTACAAAGTAACAACCTAATTCATAACTTGCTTGATATATTTAGTTGGTAGTAAATTGGGTAGCTACATAGGAGACCTTAGATTTGATTATGTCTTGCCTTAGGAACCTTAGGGGCTACTAGGGAAGCCTCCCTTGTGTTAGATCCATCCTTCACTAAAATGAGAGGTTATTGTCTAGGTGAAAGTGGTAACACTTTTGATGTTCCACTTATCTTTGTACCTTGTGAAGGCTTTGAACTAGGGTGCAAGATTGTGTGATAATAGTCTCGAGTCTTCAATGTTTCTACATTGTTTGGCACATATCAGAATCTTTCACCAGTAATCACCTCTCTAGGGCCATCCAATGTGTACATGGTGACCACATCTTCACAACCTATGGCCTCAACACCCTCGTCATCTGAGACCTCTTCCTCGCCACCTTCTATTGAGCATGTCGTTCCCATATCTTCAACACCATGATCATGGGGAGGTAATCCCCCTTAAAGGACTCCCTTTGCTCAAGTGTCCTTTCTATTTCCCCCTCCAGGAATAGTCAACACCCCTATAATGACCACTTTATCTTTGCCCAATCTTATCTTGGGGAACCCATTGTGGCAGCAAGATCCTCCCCCCCGTACCATCGATGTTAATTCTTCATTTGGTATTGATACATGTTCAACCTACAAGTACTATCCTTATGTCTTCTACGGAATCGACACAAGCCCAGTCGACCACCACTAAAATTGGGAAAGGATTTGCCATGGGGGGGGAATCTAAAAAGACTTGGGGCACCACTAACTCCAGACATGTTATGGCCACCCAAACCAATGCACCTAGATTCATCCCTCTGTGTGCTTTATGTGACCTCATTGTCCAAGCAACAAACAATTGTCCAACACTCCTAGAATTAAAGGGTCTTTTTAACGTCGATGATTTAAAACCTAATCTATCCACTCCTTTGGTGCAAGTTTCTCTTCCCGAATCGTCGACTAAGCATATTAAGTATTTGCATGCACAAACCATCCGTGTTCTTTGTGTGATACATACATATATTATTCTCAGCATTGTCCTAAGATGCTTCAATTTCAAGATGTCATTGCCATCATTCATCATCTTGATTCCTCTATCGAGGGTAAGCCAATCCTAGTAGTGGACAATGTCGTCCTTCGACGTCAATGGTTTTTTTATAACGAGGCCAATCTGGTAGTCGAAATCGGTCCTCCTCCTATCAACATCAATGAAAATACAATACACATTCTTTACCTCTCAACTTCCATGGTATTGATATTTTCTAGAAATCCTTCATTTTCATTAGATGTACATCAAAGCGCCTCTTATGCACTTGATGTTCCTTTGGTTTCAACATCGATGGAGTCTCCATTCATTGGTTCTACATCTTCCTCTTTACAAGTATCTCGTGTGAGCCAATCCTCTCATTCTTATGGCGTCGATAAAGGGTTCACTATCCCACCTTCTACCACCATAGTGGTGACGACTAACATTGACTCTAGGACCCCTATCTTTCATTTTGATGATGAAATTCTAGAGTCTCTTTCCACACCATATTATCCTTGAGATGATATACATCATCACATGTACATAAAATCATATAGATTGACAATCCACATTTTCCTTTCAAAAACTGCATGCATAGTCCATATGTATATATGTATATATAAATAAAACATCGAACATATTTTTTCATGGAGTCCACCACTATAAATCTACAACATGCTCATACCATGCTACATATAAAACCAAAAAGCGGGGGGGCATAAGTCCCATCACACTATTTGTCTTCTTCATCTCTATCGAATGGAAGATCACGAGCCAAAGGAACTATGCCTCCCTTAAATAGATCTCTGACTAACCGGTCGACCATCACTGCCCTTCTGAGAATTGGGTGTCGCTTGAATGGTGCTCCTATGTAGGATCTTGCATAGGTATTGTCCATCTCATATCATCCACGTTTGGAAACCCCTTCCAGTAATAGGTCCAGTCATTGTCTCATCTCTTACATGGCCTAATATACAGTGGTATCAGTGTCCACTCTCTACCTTGGCCCTGACGATCCTGGCTCATCTCTCCCTATGCACCCATGACATTGAGCATGGCTAGTTAATCGCACTATCATAATATTTGCAAACACATATGGTAGATGATTAGTATCATATATTGAAAAATTCTACTCTACGTAATCAAGTCAAATTAAATCATACATACTATTTGGGCCACATGCCCGTCCAAGTGGTAAGGGTCACTCTTGTTATCGCACAAGTTGTAGGTTGGGAAAAGCCCGACCCAAACCACAATATGGCGACAACTAAGAGAACACCTACCCACTGTCACCTCAGATAGGTATTCCCGTCACTTTAGAGGTGAAGTGATCGCCTCAAGGGGGGAATCTCGAGTGACCCTAAGGAGAAATGAAGCGAAAAGTGAGAGTATGGAAGTGAGGCCCCTATAATTCAATGATGGAAGGTAAGAAGGGCTTGAAAGAGTCTCGTGGATGAAGGAAGATGTGCCATAGTGTAGGAGACCTACCAATGATACTTGTACATGCTCGAGACACAAGAAAAACCGAGATACAAGCCCAATAATCTTATTGGAAAAGCAAGCAAAGCTTGTTGTCCTTGTTAGCAGCAATATATGAAGATACAAATCAGCAAATAAATGTCAACAATAACTTATAAATAAATGCCAACAGTCAAGATAATGATACAAGAGCTAAGCTAGGTATAACTAGTACAACTCAGGATCGAAAGAGAAAGGTTGTTATAAATAAGTGTTGCAGAGATATTTTATCAGCCTTATGGCTGTAGCAAACAAGTTGTTACAGCAGAAAAATCAGCCACCAAAAATTGCAAGTAATCCACCCAAAAAGTCTGCTAGGACTAGTAGATTGTAGGGGCAAAATATTGGCAACTTTTGACCGTTGCACTGTGAGTTATTTAAGAAAATGTTTAGGGTTTTCTACAATCCCATTGGATATAGATTTATTTTTATAATAGAAGCAATAATTTCTTATAGAAACGAGATGCCTTGAGGGCTTTAAGAGGCCTCAAGCGGCTAGACCAACTTCCAATTTAGACAATCTCAAAATACCGAGTTTTCACGTTTGCCAATGCAATATTTTATTTCTCCAATGCAATTAGATTAATGCCTTTAGCTATTAGGTTATGGATTCAAATAAAGAATGAGCTAGCAATGTTGTCTCCTTGGGGATGTAAGCCCTTTTACTCCCCAAGGCAAGCAAGGCTAACTAGGACGTACTAGGAGGGTGTAATCCCTTTTACTTCTCCTAGTAAAAACTTATGCAACAAATTATTCCAAGACAAATGATGGACATGGTGGGGTTGTATGCCCTTATACTCTCCAAGAAGTCTAGCAAATCAAACTTGTAACCAAGCAATGAAGCAACAATCAGATGGATTCCTTACCTAGTCCAAGCATCAACAAGATAAACCTTCTTTTTACCAAGATTAATCCACCACAAATGCAAGAGAATAGCTCCACTAAAGATAGCATATCACTTCATCCACCCATAGCAAAGACAAACCATAACAAGCACACAAGAGAAAGAGATTGCCCAAAGAGGGCACAAATTCCAGCTAGAAGTCTTCTCACAATGGGAGAATTACGATCCAAATGAAATAGAGTAGATCTCTATTTATACAAAATGTTCTAAAACATGTTTGTCCACAAAACTTAGGGTAAAACACAAGATAAGGGGTCAACAACCCTTACCTTGCCCCTTTACAAAACTAATATTATTTAATTCATATTTTGCACATAAGGGAAACCCTAAAAACATGATGTCACCCCTTTCTTAGGCAACGTTTGGCACTTTTGGTCAAGTTGTTGAGTTGGAGAAGGGATCGCTAGGCCTCCAAAGGCCAATTGTCTTCAACCAAAGCCTTTCTTCCACGATCCATGGGCCTCTGCGTCCAAAAAGTGCCAAATGTCCATCAAAACATACATCACCACCACAACCTATCCCTAAGGTGACGTCAAGCCCTCAAAAGGTGACGTTTTGGCCCTTTCAAGCAAGTCGTTTGGCATGTAGGGGTTGGGTAAGATCCTCCAAGGTGTCCTCTAAGCCTCCAAAGGCATGTCATCTTCATCTAGAGTGTGGGCCCTTGGCATCCAACCTGTGGGCTTCAAGCCCCATGGAAGCCCAAGCTAGGCCTGTTCTTCCTACACTATCCACCAACTAGGTCCTGGAAAGACAAATGAATATTCCCTCCAAGGATCTCAAGTCAAATGCATCATGATGAGTAAATCAAATCAATCAAAGAGCCATCTAAGCATGTACATCCAAACCACCTCATCAAAATAAACAAGAGCTCAAAGACCCTATGCAATTTGCCAAGTTTAGGTATGGGAGGGTTGAAAAAATTACCTATTGGGTGAATCATACCTCAAGTTTAGTGGTGTTTCTCGAGGTGACCTCTTTCTAACCCATGTGGATGAGGTGTCATGGATTGGGGGAAGACTTTTGGGCATGGGGTTCATGACATACAAGGGGATGTAGTGTCTCATTTATGGGTGCCTTTGTAGAGGGTGTGTTGCACCTTCGTTTTCAATGCATGCTTTTTCCAAGCCCTTTTATTTCTATTTAATTAATTAAGGTGCAAACATTGGGTATTCCCTAGGGTGAATCAATTTGCTCGGGGGGAAGTACCAAAGTGTCACTTGAAGGGAGAAGTACACATAGTGCCATGAGGGTATAGTCTAGCTTGTAATGCACTTTGTGTAAATCCCTCAATCAAATGGGATATTTATATTATGTGTTTTCTTTTACAAGTCTTTGATTTTTTAGGAGCATCATTTCATTGCTCTCAAGACCTCTTTGGGCGAGCATCTGGAAGGTTCATAATTAGGCTTTTATCGTTTTTCATCCATCTCCCTTCTGGGCCTTCAACCCCTTCTTCCCATGAAATGAGGGACAACACCTTCTTGTTGTTGAAGTTTTTACTTATACAACTAGTAATTACGGTTCTTCTTTATTATTACAATTATTTAGCGCATTAGCTGTATAAATAAGATCACTGAAAGAGAGGTAATCATAGAAACAATAGAGACACACAAATTATCTTGGTAAACCTTCACAAGGAAGAAAACCCAAAAAAACTTCCTTAATATAGATAGACCAAAGACCAAACATAAGATCATCCTCTACTCCTTCACTAGGAAGAGTAGCGCACCACTTGACCAAGAAATACCAAGAGATAGACCGAAAAGCCTCCTTGATGTCACACTTAGCTACAATAGCAGTTCCTCCAAGACTTGTGCACTTCTTCATAGTTGCAAAGCTAGTGTGGTGAGTGTGTTCAAATGAGACACCATCCTCACATATAAATACAAGTTGTGAGATGGCTCTAGGGTTGTGACTCTTCACTTGGTGGAGCTGACTTCTCCTAGAAGTGGTTAAAACCACTTTACAATTACTATGGGCCAACTTTACAAATACCACCATACAAATACATGTTGACCAATCCACAAAAGGGGATTTGATCTTATACAAGCCTCGACTTGATCAATCCACAAAAGAGGATTTGATCTATACAATAATGACTCAAATATAAGTAGAATATTCTTCGAAGTTACAATAATTCAACACTCCCCTTTAACAAGAAGGGTATTCTACTGACAACATTAATAACAACTAGCTAGACTCAACACATCATCAAGAGGAGGGGACATCATCATCAACATCGTGAACACTGTCGGTCATATCTATAGGTCATTGAAAGTTTTTCTCATCATCAACATCAATAGAAACTGAACATCATCATCATCTGAAGCATAGAGCTAGAGTAACATCATCATCATCATCAACATGAAGCTGGAACATCAACAACACGGAGCTGGAACAACATCATCAACAACACGAAGTTGGAACATCAACATCAATAGCATGGAGTTGGAACAACATCATCAACAACACGAAGCTGGAACATCAACATCAACAACACAAACTTGGAACAACAACATCAATACGTGGCAACAGAATGAGGCAGGTGCATCAACAACAACATCTATGGTACTCTAACAGACCGTCCTTACTGGACCTTCAGGATCTGTCCAGGAATCATAAGATTCCCTAGGATATAGAATCCTAACTGAGATACCACGTGGTAATAAACCGTCCTTACCGGACCTTCGGGATCTGCCCAAGAATCATAAGATTTCCTAGGATATAAAATCCTAACTGAGCTACCACTACTGACCACAACTGGCATATACATGCACATGTACTCTGACATACCATCCTTATCGGACCTTCGGGATTTGCCTAGGGATGATCAGTTCCCTAGGATATAAAATTATAACTGAGCTACCCGTTGATGGTTAGGATACCATAGTATCATCAACATCTCTCCCCCCTTTTGACGGAGGTCCTTTTGGACTACACCAAGATTGTCTCGGAAGTACTCAAACTTGACACAAGACAGAGGCTTAGTCAACACATCTGCAACCTGCTCATCTGTGCCAACATATTGGAGCTTTACAACTCCTCTCTGCACCATATCACGAATGTAATGGTATCGAGTCTTTATGTGCTTCGACTTATCATGGAACACTGGGTTCGTTTTCATCTTTATACAACTTTGGTTATCACATAGAATCACGATGGCTTCCATCTCTAGATCGAACAAACCTGTCAACAACTTATGAAGCCATATGGCTTCAAAAATGGCAGAGCATGTTGCAATGTACTCTGTTTATGTCGTACTGAGAGCAATACTGGATTGCTTCCTGCTTTTCCACGAAGTCATGGATGACCCTAAACTGAAACAACATCCTGAAGTGTTTTTTTTTTCTGAAGCATTTCCATCCCAATCTGAATCAGTATAGCCATACAATATGAAGTCACAGTCTCTCGTAAAACAGAGGCCATAGTCCAACGTACCCTTAAGGTATCTCATCACATGCTTTGCAACGACAAGGTGAACACATCTGGGCTTCACTAGATATTGACTCAAGGTGTTCACAAAAAGCATATATTTGGCCAGGTATTCGTCAAATACATCAACGAACCACTAATATTCAACTAACTCTGACGAAGTATCAACCATGAGCTTCAAATTCGTCTCCATGGGTGTGGCCATGGCTTTACAGTCCATCATATCGAATCTCTTCAGAATTTCCATAGTGTACTTTCCTTGATTAAGGAAAATCTCTTATGGGCTCTACCATACTTCACGACCTAAGAAATAGTGCATCGAGCCTAGGTCCTCATTTCGAATTCAGCGGCAAGCTTCTTCTTACAACATGTGATACGTTTTTCTTTACCTGTCAAGAATAAGTCATCCACATATAGCAACAATATAACTGGTCCATCATCCACAATCTTGAAGTAAAGATTGGGATCAAATTTACTCTTGGTAAATCCCAAGCTCATCATAAAACTATCAATCATGCCATACCAAGCTCTTGGAGCTTGCTTCAAACCATACAGAGCCTTCTTCAACTTGTAGACATGAGTCTTCTTGTCTTGTACTTCGAAACCAAATTTTCTCATTACATTGTACCAACCTGGTACACTTGCTCAGTTGCAACTCAATATGCATAATCATGTGTTGGTTCAATGTGATTTCTAGAAAGCACTATTTGTCTCACTACCTGAGAGTATGTCCTCTATTTTTTCTACAATTGTTCCTTTTGGAACCCAGACTCTGCACCTGCAACTGCTATTTCTGAAGCTGAGAATCATTGTTCTATTCTTACTGTAGTTTTTCAACTCTAAGAATAGCTCCTCTATTCTATCATGGAAATAGCTTCATCTGGAACTGAGAGTGGATGATATTGAAGGTAGCTTTTCTTCTTTCATGGAGGAAATTCAATCTCAAATATAGGGACTGCTCCCTTTGAATTTCATACTGTATCGGAATCATGGTTGTTCTGGATGTCTTCACGAACACTGGAACTATTTCTTCGATTACTGGAGAAAGTGTCATATTCTTCTCCTCTTGTTGGAAGAATCCTCAGGACACAAATCAAGCTTTGTACATATCTATGAATGATCCCAAGTAGACTACTCAGACCTTACTAGATCGTGAGGGTTGACTCCCTATGAACTCTAGCTCCTTTTGAGCTGGTACTTGGTGGGGCTACCTGCCTCACCACTAGTGGAGCTATCTGCTCCTCATGATATGGCTCATCAATGCTATATGGCTTTGCATCCTACAAAGTGTCACGGGACCATATTGGTCTCTTCCTGGTTACTACAATGATTCTAGGTATGCCCTTCTGACTCTACTAACTCTTCATGATGATCTAAAGAGTGATCAACTGCACTAGAGGTATTTGTTCTGTCATCTTTGGATCCTTCTGCTCCCCATGATCTGTCTCCATGTCTCATCTAATATGTTGACTCCTGCAATCGTCACCATAGCTCCCTCAGGATTATCACATGTGACCTTCCCAGTGTTAGAAAAATAGGTGTGCTCATTTCACCGTAGAAAACATAGCAATATTTTCACCCAACCATAAGCACAAATAGAATAATTTTGGAAGCAATCCAGTAGCCAGCCAAGGTATCCCACCTTTCTCCAAGGCTAGCGCACCAAACAAGAATAACCAAAGGCCAAGCAGAAAGTCCAACCCATAATCAAGAGAAATTCCAAGCCAAAATTGAAATGCTAGTTGCAACAACTGCAATTGTAGTTGCAGTTCCTCTCCAAACTTGTGCACCACTGGTCTTATGCAGTTGTTAGAGTGTGTATGACAAATCAACTCTAGTGCCCTCTATTTATACCGCTCTATCTCACTTGATTGGGTCGACTTCTCTTTCTGGAGGATAATAATTCAATATTAAATATTCTCTTGAGCCGACTTGTCTCCTAGGGTTATTATCCAATGTTTTAGGGTTTCTCTTGCTTCCTGAAATATTCTTATTTTCAAAGGTTACACGTGGAGGTTAATACCTCCCTCAGCTGCCATAATATCAACACTCCCTCGTAGCTAGGGAGGTATTAAAGGTAATGGTATTGAGCACAAGCAGACCATTCAAACGGTAGCTTTATCATATCCACACAGGCTATCTCATGATCAAATCACGAGCACCATCATCACTTATCCAACTAGATAGTCTCCATGGCAATCAAAACAATGTCATCCAATAGAACACAATTGTGTCTATACATAGTAGTATACAACTATTACCCGGTGGTACACAACCACTCCTAGTAGCACACGGCTACTAACCAGTGACACATAGCCACAACCAGTGGAACACATCCACCACAGTAACATACAGCTATTTTCCAGAGACATACAATCTCTACAATAATCATATCATCTGATATCAACCTGCATACAATACCATGATACAAACTGAGTCATCTGGGCCATTCTTCCACTCACATATGTGAGATATGGAAGAGCATATGCCCTCATAAAGTAAAAAATCAGCCATGGGATATCTGAACTATTCTTCCCAAGCATATAAGAATAATTGTCCCTGGTTTTTTAGCCTGGACCATTCACCTAACTGGGCCATTCCTTCGACACTAATCATAGTGCAACCTAGAGAGAATGAGTTTTCCCTAGGGAATGCATGTCCCTGATTTTTGAACCTGGACCATTCACCTAATTGGGCCATTCCTCCCGAACTAATCATAGTGCAACCTGGAGAGAATGAGCATGCCCTAGGGAATGACTGTCTGGACCATTTCCTATGGAAATGACTGTCCTACACCAACCTCCAAAACAAATCATTCTTCGAAACTGCTCACTACTTTGAACTTCGAAAGAATGACTGCCCGGCGAGGCAAACCATTCTACTTGACCACTACTTAGAGTGACTGCCAAGAAGAATGACTCTCCTAGACCATTCTCCCACATTGGCCACAAGGGGAATCGTTGTCTATGGTACATCAACAATCTATCGAACCATTTTCATTAAAAAAATGATTGTCCGATCTAGACCATTTTCCAAACTGGAAAATGCATGTTCGTCAGAAATCTCGAACCAATTTACGAACTGGAAAGGAACTGCCCATCCTATACCATTTTCTGAACTGGAAAATGACTATCCAAAATGACTATCCATAAATCAATAACATATCAGTGCTCCCTCCCAACCTGGGAGTAATCACTTATTTTTCCAATAAGGAAGTTGTCTCCACGAGCCCCGACTTGTCTCTTATGTTATCCAACTAGCACTTCTTATGTTATCTGCACTCCATGTTAAATCTGAATCGATAAATTCGTGCAATTGTATGTTATAGTTTAAGCATCCCACAAAAAAAATCTCTAGTTGAGTATTAAATACATTAACGAGCCAATCAATTGTCAATACAGAGACAGGTCTACTAGATTAGAGTCTCTTCAACTTCTTTAGATCTAAGAGTTTGCCATAGATTTGCAATCCATCATCTCGGTCTTCTGAGTAACCATTCTGATACACTTTCTCTGTCATAAGAAGTTTTCTCCACACTTCTGTTGTATATGAGATACTTTGCATCAAGTTGCTTGAATCCATACAAGGTCTTCTTCCATTTGCATACATGGGTCTCTTTCTAGTATAGGCTTCTTTCTCAATTTTCTTTATTGGGAAGAACAATCTTTTACATGTAAATTTCAATCCATGGATATTGCAAGAGGTATATTTGGTTTACTGGAACAAGTTGTCATCATAGTCTTCTCCCTCCTTCTGGGAGAACCTCTATTTATGAATCTCGCAATGCTTCCATCCATAAGTTTTTTTCACATTTTCTTACATACACTTATTTTTCATCACAACTTCCATTTATTCTAATAATTGCTTCTAGTGGGTTCAAACCAAGTTCATTCTCAGTATAATAACTGGTTGTTCTGGATTTTCTTTCTTTCTTGGAATCCTCATGCTCTTCATCATGTTCCTCTTTAGTTTTTGGGTCCATGGAGTCTTCTATAGGTCCCATGCCCTTCCTTCCTGAAGATTTCAACTTCTTCCTTTCATCATAGGAACATGGATGTAGATGAACAACCAAGGATACTTAAGGCTTCTTTTCGAATAAAACTTCTTTTAGAGTCAAACTGAACATGTTTTGCTTATCATGGTTGTTACTTTCAATGGGGAACATGGACAGATACTTTATAATCTTCACGGATTCTTCAATGGATCATATCTTTTAGGATTAGTTCCCTCTTAATCCCAGCTTCATGCATGAATGCATGCTCTTCTTTTGGAATTATGCAGTCATCTCCCTCCATCTAAGAGAGTCCATACTTTCGTCAACATCCTTATTGATTTCTGCAAAGTGTCACAAGTTTTATTCTAGTTTCCTCTTGATTTCTGACTTATTTCTGGTCTCTTCAAGTTTGATTCTGATTGTGGCTCATCTGGAATCTGTTACTTGTATAATGGCTTCCACAGGAATTGTCACCAAAGATTGTCAACGTACTTCATCTTTTTCATGTGCATGTAGTCATCGTAATAGCAATCCTTATCTTGATATTCTTCCATAGGTATTGTTTCAATTGCCATCTTTTCTTCTAAGAAATAGATATACATGATATGTACAAGAACTATGTAAACATGGTATGTACAAGAACTATGTAAACATGGTATGTACAAGAACTATGAAGAATATTGTTACCTTGACTAGAAAAAGAAGTTTGTTTTATCCTGCTTGGCTTTCTTTGAGGGTTCATTTTCTTCAGAAATTGTTGCTTCGTCTATTTCCTTCATTTTCTTTAACTTCGGACAATGGTCCCTGTAGTGACCATATTTTCGACAGTTGAAGCATTGTATTTTTGATATATCATTTTATTGATTTGGTTTATTCCTTAAGCCAAACTTCCTCTTATTCCTGAAATTCTTGAATTTTGTTGTGAAGGCTTGATCATCATATTCCTTTTGGGATTTCTCTTTTGCGCTAATCCTTTATTCTTCTTGTGCACAACAACTCCAAAGTTCTTCAAATGTGGGATACTCCTTTCTTGTGTTCATGGTTGAGGCAAATGCATCCCATGTCTTGGGAAGGCCATTGAGAACTATATTTACTAGTTCCTTTTCTGAAATGATTTCTTCAATAGCTTGTAGTTGATATCTTAACCGAGAGATTCTTACAAAGTATGATTTTATAATGTCATCATCATTCATTTTCATGTCATTGAGCTCATTCTTCAAACTCATTACTTGTCCAATGTTTCTGACTGAGAAGAGGTTAGTTAGGGCATCGTACATTTTTCTTAGATGAGTCAAGATGAGAGATGCAGGGTATCAAGTGGTCTTTTAGAGATTCCACTATGATACCCATAGCATTGATGTCATTATCCTTGAACTTCTCCATAACTGCAATGTTCTAAGGTTCCTTCTCTTTTCTTGCTTCAAATTGTGGTTCCATGATCTTGCCTTTCACGATATCCAACACTTTATTCTTGGCAAGGATGAGGTCAATTCTTGTCTTCCATACTCTGAAGTTAGAATCCCCTTCTAACTTGTTTTCGACTTCATAGAGTAAGTCATGACTGCTTTGACGTGGTCAACCTTTGACTTTGACCAAAAACTCTAACTTGATGCCTTGGCTCGCTGAGAGTACTAGGAGGTGCACTAGGCTATCTAGGAATTAGGTCAAGATATTCACTTAAGGTACCTTAACAAGAGGGTTAAGGTTTCGTTGTTCAAGGAAAACTTTGACTGCAACTGCAACTGTAACTGTAACTAAGAAAATCCTCCCAATCTATCTTCCAGCGGTTACACTGTTCGAAGACAGTGTGGTCCCATAACCTGTTAGAAAAATAGGTGTGCTTGTTTCACCATAGAAAATATAGCAATATTGTCACCCAGCGATAGGCACAAAGCCACCTTCGAGCACCTTAACCTTGACAGACAGAATAATTTTGGAAGCAATCCAGTATCCAACCAAGGTATCACACCTTTCTCCAAGGCTAGTGCACCAAGCAAGAATAACCAAAGGCCAAGCAAAAAGTCCAAAACATAACCAAGAGAAAGTCCAAGCCAAAACCGAAATGCTAGTTGCAGCAACTGCATCTGCAGTTCCCCTCCAAACTTGCGCACCATTGTCTTATGCAGTTGTGAGAATGTGTAAGACAAATGAGCTCTAGCGCCCTCTATTTATACTGCTCTATCTCACTTGACTGGGCCAACTTCTCTTTCTGGAGGATAATAACTCAATATTAAATATTCTCTTGAGCCGACTTGTCTCCTAGGGTTATTATCCAATGTTTTAGGGTTTCTCTAGCTTCCCAAAATATTCTAATATTGTCAAAGGTTACATGTGGAGTTTGATACCTCTCGCAGCTACCATAATATCAACACCCAGAATAAGAACAACAAGGTAGAAACAACATACAAGAATAATACTCTTTATAATAATAATAAAATCAATAGTGAGAATGATCGTCACAATAGATCATTTAGAGTTATCACTTGTGACTTGCCTAAAACAAGGGTAAAAATTAAGAAATACAATAATAAGGAATGAGAGAAACACTCTTCTAGTGTTGTGATCAATCATTCCTCCATGGTAACCTAGAGCCAAAACAAGAAGTTTCTCCTAGAGGAGATGTTAGTTATATCTGGTATATGATTACAATAAGCATTTATCTCAATAATG
>JZKD02S0951337.1:0-13770 GCA_000966675.3 Picea glauca
TATGTGTTAATGTAGTTAGACTAATGCTGGAATGTATTAAGTTAATATTGTCCCCATGATGTTCCTGCCATGACGTAGTTAGTATTGTTAGCGGTGTTTTAATTGATAGGTCATTTATTATTTAATGCCATGTTATGAAATGCCTTGGTAAATTGCTTTTGATAAGGGTTTTTATTATTGCTTCATTGTTTACTTTAAATGGTAGCCTTCTAGTTTGAATGGATGTTAATGTCATCAAGATTAATGGCTAGTTAGAAGGAGTGTTGGATTAAATATGGGTTTCTTATTTCACTTTGCTAGACTGGTTGCATTTAATGTTCATTTGCTTATTGGCTCAATTATAATTTTAGTCAAGCTAGTTAGCCTACAATTGATGTTACTTATATTTTTAACCATGTCGAAGTTCAGACTGGTTTATTGGATTCTATTTAATGTTGATTTAGATGGTGCCTTAAGACAAAGTGGATGCAATATTGATGGTCTTAGTTTCTCGCTTCTTGCGCAATGAATTGTATGTTGTGAATGATAATCATAGATGTTGGGTTTCTTATGTATCAGGATTTATGTAGTAAATGGTGGCTCTACAAAGTTAGTTTTGTTCATCTAGTTTATTTTTGGTTGATGGCCTTAAACTTATTTATTTCTTGCGCAACTGAAAATGAAGGTTTTGCATGACGTATTTCATAACGTTAGATTTTACTTCTTGCACACAAGGAAATGTCAATGTAATGTATGGTAGACGGTTATTTACTTCTTACGTCATCAAATTTATTGTAACAATTCCAAGTGTAAGAGTGTTTAATGTGCGACCTTATATTTATATAATAGTTTCATTTTGAGTGTAAATAGAGTGTTTTAGTGTCTACCTTAGGAAAAATACTTTAAGGGCCGACTTTAAATATTCCTGAAAGATTTATAGAATTGATTATTGTGGGGTGAAGTGTCCTAGATGATCTTGATGTTTTCTTTTAGCTTGTCGTCTTGGAATTGTACTTTTGGGGTGGGATGTAGACACCTCCATGTTCCTCAGAATAATCGCCATCCCTAAGACCTTAAATGGTCAAAATTGATGGGAACTTGGGCTTGAGCATTGCTTATGTTTCCTAGAGGTCCCAACCGTTGCAGGGTAGGACGGTCAGGTAGTTAGACTTATTTTTGTCTATTGATTGTCGGTCCTTGCGTCCTGATGCTTGTTGTGCTTGATAGGCTATTATGTGTTGTTGAATGAGTTCCATGCATTGTGTCGTGGCCTTGTTTTGATGCAGAGTATATTGTCTTTATTACCCTGGTACCCACGCACACACAAAAAAATAAAAAAATTTGCACTTGTTATGAGAAGTTGTTGTCATGCCGAATGGGAGGTTTGTTACAGCTAGCTACTAGAATTATGAATGTTTGTCACGAGGATGTCGTTAGGGATGATTTTAAGGATGGATTTATTTTTTTAAATATAGAAACCTTTGTGAATCTTACTAATCCTACATACTCCGACTATAAAAGTTTGGCGATATTTTTGTAAAAATTTTCAAAATTTTCAGGATTTTATATAGTTTTTATAAATTATTCGTGATTTTTAAGGTAAAATAACTTTATCCTATAGAATTTGGGAAAATCATTTTTAAAATAGCGAATCTGATTTTTGGAAAAACCATGGAAAATTAGCCCATGAGCGAAATCTAGCCATTAAAATCATCAATGGATATCATATATATATTGTTTCCTTATATGTTTGAGAACAAGGTTTCAACCTAGTTCTTCTTCCTAGAAGAAGCTTCCATCACTAGTTGGAGAATATTTGAGACTACTATTATTGAAAAGTTTTGGGAAGAAAAAACCCTAACGACTTTAGCCTTATTCCTTTCAAGAATTAAAATTTTGCACTGGTCCACATATCATAGCAATGCATCCAAACCAATATAATTTCACATACAAAGATTCATACCATAATGTTTCTCGGCTAGTGGTCATGACATCCACTTTCATCATCATTATCCCTTGGCTATTTCATAGCCCATAACCTGCAGATTAGTCTGTAACACAAACTNGTACCAACAATTTTAACATCAAAGTTTTCAAGTTAGAAATAGATCTCATATTATCCCATAATTCAATCAACAACACCCACTCATAAAATTATCATTTACAAAATAGATTGCATCATATTCAACATCATTCTAATAGAATTTAAACCTTCATAGGATTCTCATTCACACAATATGTCGCATCATATCCATCATCATCAATAACAATTAGACATTCATATAATTTGCATTCACATAGTAGATCACATCATATCCACCATCATCAATAATATTTAAACATTCATAAAATTTACACGTCTTAAAAGTTCAACTGTATCATTTAATAGTTTCACGTGTGAATAGAAAATAAAAGTGTGTAGGCCTCAGGTAATCCTGGTTGTCTAAGTCAAAAGGTGGTGTTGCATACACCCAACCTTTGAGAAACATATTCTCGAGGTGGTAAAAAAAGTGAGGGATAGTCTCGTCGTAGTGTCTCGACGTCTTCCCAAGTAGCAGATCCTAGACTATACTTGTCCCATTGGACCTTAACTTGGTCTACCAGATGGTTCTTGAGCTATCGGACTCTATAGTCCAATATGTGTAATGGTTCTACCATGAGAGTTCCCACCTCTAATACCTGCAATTCCTTCCAATTTAGATTATGTGATTTATTAACAACACAATGACATAGAATATATACATGAAAAACATTATGAGTTTTATGCAAGTGGGGTGGCAGTATGAGACGAGAGGCAACAGGTCCAATTTTCTCTTGCATTTTGAATGGTCCTATAAATCAAGGTGACAACTTTTTCCCCTTCCTGAACCGTATGGTACTCTTATTAGGCCTGATATGAATGAAAACCTTGTCTCCCACTTTATAACTTTGGTCTGTCCTATGTGCATCCGCATAACTTTTCTGCCTATCCTGTGCTTCCTTTAGTCTCTGCCTAATATGAATCACCTGTTCCTCCATTTCTTGAATCAATTTTGGCCCAACTGTTACTTGATCTTCTAATATATCCCAACTCAATGACGTTCTGCATGGCCTTCCATATAGAGCTTCATAGGGTGACATTCCAATGGAGCTATGAAAATTGTTATTGTAGGCAAACTCTACCAAAGGTAGGTACTTCTCCCAATGGTTTTGATTATCCATGACATGCATCCTAAGAATGTCTTCCATTACTTGATTTACTCTCTCGGTTTGCCCATATTTTTTAGGATGATAAGTTGTGCTTAAGTTCCACTGAGTCCCCAACGTTGACTGCAAACTTGTCCAAAACCTAAAAGTGAATCTAGAGTCCTTATCTGAAATGATCTTCTTAGGTATCCCATGCAAACAGATGACCTCACTTACAAACATGCATTCCACATTGGCGACATCATAAGTGTCTCTAACTAGAATAAAATGAGCACTCTTGGTTAACTTATCAACTATCACAAGAATGGCATTGTGTCTATGAGATGTGAGCGGAAGCACCACAACAAAATCCATGGAAATGACTTCCCACTTGGACATAGGAACATCATGTAGTTGTAGGAGGCCTGTCAGGTGATGGTGGTCAGCTTTCACTTGTTGACACTCTAGGCATTTGGTGACGAAATGGACTACATCGTGCTTCATGCCTACCCAGAAGAAAAGATTCCTCATGTATGCATACATCTTCTTGACACCCAGATGCACACAATAAAGTTCTCTATGGGATTCCTTCAGTATGATGCTTCGAATATCCCCATTTTCAGGGATGTACATCCTTCCTCGATATCTTAACAGTCCATCTGCTTCCAGAATATATCCTTCATTCTTTCGATCTACTTGCCTCCCACTCTGGAGGTTTGAGGTAACCTTTAAATAAGAATTGTCTCCTTGGAGTTGCGTCAACACATGTTCCCTCAGATTGACCTTTAAAGGTACCAAGGAGAAGACACATGATGTCCTACTCAAGGCATCTGCGACCACATTTTTCTTTCCCTTGATGTATGAAATACCAAAATCGTACTCACTCATAAACTCACTCCATTGTATTTTCCTAGCATTCAGATCCATTTTAGTGAAGAGATGTTTTAAACTTTGATGGTCCATTTTGAGCTCAAAGTTTCACTCCACAAGATAGTGCCTCCAAAGTTTCAGAGCTAACATTACAGTTGCCAACTCTAAATCATGAGTCGCATATAGTTCTTTGTGTTTCTTCAACTTCCTTGATGCATAAGCTATCACTCCTCCATCCTGCACTAGCATGACCCCCAACCCTTGCTTTGAGACATCCGTGCAAACTATGAATTCATTTTCCATATACGACACTTGTATAATTGGCACACTAGTTAGTAACCTCTTAATATTGATGAATTCAATATTGCATTCTTCTATCCATTCATACCTAACCCCCTTGCACTACAAAGTTGTGATGGGTTTCTCTATTTTCGAGAATCCTTCCACAAATCTCTGATAATAACCTGCTAGCCCCATGAAGCTTCTCACCTCATGAGCATTTTTCGGCACTGGCCATTCCATAATGGCCTTTACCTTTTCTGGGCCCACATAGATTCCCTCACTGAAAATGATATGACCTAGATAGTGAATTTATTTCTGGAAGAAGGAACACTTCGACAACTTCCCATACAATTTGTTCTCTCTTAGGTAGGACAACATCACTCACAAGTGTTCCTCATGTTCCCTTTCATTCTTAGAATAGATGAGGATATCATCTAGAAAGACTTGTAAAAAATGGTCTAAGTACTTCCAGAATACGTCGTCCATGAGGCTCATGAATATTGTTGGTGCATTGGTCAATCTGAAAGGTACTACAACAAACTCGTAATTCCCAAACTAAGTTCGAAAGGAAATTTTTGGGATATCACATTCCTTAATCCTTAACTGGTGATAACCTGATCGTAAATCAATCTTTGAGAATAACGCCGCTCCTTTCATTTGATAAAAGAGGTCATCTATTCATGACATTGGGTACCTATTTTTCACTGTAGCATGGTTCAAGTCCCTGTAGTCTATACACAATCATAAGGAACCATCCTTCTTCTTTACAAAAATTATTGGTGCACCCCAAGGTGAGACAATGGGCCTTATTAGCCCTAAGTGTAGTAGCTCTTTCAATTGAATTTGCAACTCACAAAGTTCTGGCATTGTCATTCGATACAGAGTCTTGGAAATTGGTTCTACACCAAGTTTTATCTCAATAGTCAAATCAAGCTCCCTCTCAGAAGGTAACCCTGGTAACTTGTTCGGAAAAAAATCCTTAAATTTTGACAATACCGGGTACTAATCCAAGGAGGGTCCCTTCCTTTCATTCACCGCTTCAACTACATATAGTTGACACCCTTGCCTCAAGCATCTCTTAACCTTCATAGTTGAGATAAAGAGTAATGACACCCTTCTCCGTACACCCTGGATCTCCACTGGCCTTCCTTCGTCGTCTACATAGAGCACCCTTTTTGGGAAACAATCCACCAAATCTTGATGAGCTTATAACCAATCCATTCCAATGATTAGTTCATATGCCCCGATAACAGTGATGTATACCTTCAACCTGGTAGTACACACCCCTAGGTCTACTATACAATTATCGATGTTAGGTCCTACCGCTTGTTTTTCCCCCGAATCCATATTTACTTGTTTAAAGTCATCATGCTTGTAGGCTACCAACCAACTCTTTTCTAATGCAGATGGTGAAATGAAACTATCTGTATCACCAAAATTAAATAAAGTCTTTACATTGATATGATTTAGTGTACCTGATGAATCCACCACTATGGATTGATTTTCAGCCTGGCGATTATTAACCGCTGCGTAAATCTGGTGGCTACTACTTGCTCTTCCCATAGGGGCCTTTCCTTCTCTATGCACAAATCCAAATTTTAACTCTGGGCAGTCACGCTGGTAATGGGGTCCTCCGCACCCCAACAGGTAACACAGGATTGAACCTATGCACTGTTATGTGACTCTCTCTGGAATGAGTTCCTTCCCCTAGAACCCCTACCCCTACCAGTTTCTCCCTAAGATGGTCGTGGACCTACCTGCATCGTTGGTGATGAATGATATGCTGCAGTTGCTGCCATTGAAATCCCTGCGACTACTATCCTTGGTGCGACTCTGTTACCATATGGAGGTGGATTTGAGCCCCCTCCCCTGGGAAATTTCCTAGGGGCATTCCCTACGAATCTAAGATGATGGGGAAAGGTCAATCTCGTACCTCCTATTAAGTTCATGTGTTCCTCTGCATAACGTGAATTTTCCACAACTTCTGCTACGGAAGATGGTTTCAACATCTGCTCCATAGCCCTTATCTTAGGGTTCAACCCATAGACAAAGCATTCTACCTCTCGTTAGTCATTATCCATATATGAAACATATTTGACCAATTCCATAAACCTAATCTCATATTCTTCTACGGTTCTATTTCTCTATACTAAGGCATGAAACTCTCCTACCTATTGTTGCTCATAGTAAGCTAGAAAACATTTCCTTCGGAACCTCTCCTCGAAAAGTTCCCAAGATATGGTGTCTGGGGTAAGATGCAGCTTCCTTTCCAGGTTGTCCCAGTAGTTCAAGGCACTGTCTCTCAATTGAAAAATCGCTATCTTCACCTTTGAGGTGGACGCATAGTCCCTTAAGGAAAAACACCTTGTTATGCCTTCCAACCATGATTTTGCGCGTTCATTGGCGCGACCCCTGGAAAACTCTAGAAGTTTGATCTTCTACATTTATCTATTGATGTCTTCAGGTGGAGGTCCTCCCCCTGAATCCATCGATGCTTCTATATTACCCTCTCTAGATGGTGTGGGCTCCACTTCGATCCCTATTGGTTGATGCCCATTTAAAGTCTCATTTATGGCCTCCAAAGAGCACAGTATAAGAGCTAGTTCAAGCGATGGTGGTGGCATCATTCGCAGTCCCTGTGATGATGCCCCTTTTCCTTGATTTCCTCGAGTCCTAACCATTCTGTATCATTTAACCTACATCAACCAAAGTTGTCAGGGTGAGTTCAAGGACATTTCACATTTGCAGAACTTAAACTAGAAAATAGGGTTAGGCGTAAGTTTTTTTTACTTGTCTGTAAACAGACATTACTCTCTTTAGGGGAGGTGGCTAGGTTAGGGTTAAATCATCTAAGCTTGATGTCTTTTCCTAAGAAAACTATTGACTCCCTCACCCGGTAGCTATGCTAGCTACCATACTCACCAATTTCTCTAACTTACCTTCCTAGTGCGCATGAAGCCCCGTCCCGCTTATCTTGGTCTAAGTCCTTATACTTTGTGTTTACAACTAATTAAGGTGACTTCCAACCTAGTGTTGATGAAATGAGCCTAAGGCTATCCTTCGATGCTTGAATCGTGGGATTTCCTTGGTGCCTTGTACATATGCGTTGAATTATGTGACTCGGTGGCTACAGGTGTGAGTCTTGAGGATTGTAGAGTGGCCTTTGGGCATTGGAGCTTAGAGCTTGTGCATTGTGGTTATGTATTGTTTCTNGTACCAACAATTTTAACATCAAAGTTTTCAAGTTAGAAATAGATCTCATATTATCCCATAATTCAATCAACAACACCCACTCATAAAATTATCATTTACAAAATAGATTGCATCATATTCAACATCATTCTAATAGAATTTAAACCTTCATAGGATTCTCATTCACACAATATGTCGCATCATATCCATCATCATCAATAACAATTAGACATTCATATAATTTGCATTCACATAGTAGATCACATCATATCCACCATCATCAATAATATTTAAACATTCATAAAATTTACACGTCTTAAAAGTTCAACTGTATCATTTAATAGTTTCACGTGTGAATAGAAAATAAAAGTGTGTAGGCCTCAGGTAATACTGGTTGTCTAAGTCAAAAGGTGGTGTTGCATACACCCAGCCTTTGAGAAACATATTCTCGAGGTGGTAAAAAAAGTGAGGGATAGTCTCGTCGTAGTGTCTCGACGTCTTCCCAAGTAGCAGATCCTAGACTATACTTGTGCCATTGGACCTTAACTTGGTCTACCAGACGGTTCCTGAGCTATCGGACTCTATAGTCCAATATGTGTAATGGTTATACCATGAGAGTTCCCACCTCTGATACCTTCAATTCCTTCCAATTTAGATTATGTGATTTATTAACAACATAATGACATAGAATATATACATGAAAAACATTATGAGTTTTATGCAAGTGGGGTGGCAGTATGAGACGAGAGGCAACAGGTCCAATTTTCTCTTGGATTTTGAATGGTCCTATAAATCAAGGTGACAACTTTTTCCCCTTCCTGAACCGTATGGTACTCTTATTAGGCCTGATATGAATGAAAACCTAGTCTCCCACTTTATAAATTTGGTCTGTCCTATGTGCATCCGCATAACTTTTCTGCCTATCCTGTGCTTCCTTTAGTCTCTGCCTAATATGAATCACCTGTTCCTCCATCTCTTGAATCAATTTTGGCCCAACTGTTACTCGGTCTTATAATATATCCCAACTCAATGACGTTCTACATGGCCTTCCATATAGAGCTTCATAGGGTGACATTCCAATGGAGCTATGAAAATTGTTATTGTAGGCAAACTCTACCAAAGGTAGGTACTTCTCCCAATGGTTTTGATTATCCATGACATGCATCCTAAGAATGTCTTCCATTACTTGATTTACTCTCTCGGTTTGCCCATATTTTTTAGGATGATAAGTTGTGCTTAAGTTCCACTGAGTCCCCAACGTTGACTGCAAACTTGTCCAAAACCTAAAAGTGAATCTAGAGTCCTTATCTGAAATGATCTTCTTAGGTATCCCATGCAAACAGATGACCTCACTTACAAACATGCATTCCACATTGGCGACATCATAAGTGTCTCTAACTAGAATAAAATGAGCACTCTTGGTTAACTTATCAACTATCACAAGAATGGCATTGTGTCTATGAGATGTGAGCGGAAGCACCACAACAAAATCCATGGAAATGACTTCCCACTTGGACATAGGAACATCATGTAGTTGTAGGAGGCCTGTCAGGTGATGGTGGTCAGCTTTCACTTGTTGACACTCTAGGCATTTGGTGACGAAATGGACTACATCGTGCTTCATGCCTACCCAGAAGAAAAGATTCCTCATGTATGCATACATCTTCTTGACACCCAGATGCACACAATAAAGTTCTCTATGGGATTCCTTCAGTATGATGCTTCGAATATCCCCATTTTCAGGGATGTACATCCTTCCTCGATATCTTAACAGTCCATCTGCTTCCAGAATATATCCTTCATTCTTTCGATCTACTTGCCTCCCACTCTGGAGGTTTGAGGTAACCTTTAAATAAGAATTGTCTCCTTGGAGTTGCGTCAACACATGTTCCCTCAGATTGACCTTTAAAGGTACCAAGGAGAAGACACATGATGTCCTACTCAAGGCATCTGCGACCACATTTTTCTTTCCCTTGATGTATGAAATACCAAAATCGTACTCACTCATAAACTCACTCCATTGTATTTTCCTAGCATTCAGATCCATTTTAGTGAAGAGATGTTTTAAACTTTGATGGTCCATTTTGAGCTCAAAGTTTCACTCCACAAGATAGTGCCTCCAAAGTTTCAGAGCTAACATTACAGTTGCCAACTCTAAATCATGAGTCGCATATAGTTCTTTGTGTTTCTTCAACTTCCTTGATGCATAAGCTATCACTCCTCCATCCTGCACTAGCATGACCCCCAACCCTTGCTTTGAGACATCCGTGCAAACTATGAATTCATTTTCCATATACGACACTTGTATAATTGGCACACTAGTTAGTAACCTCTTAATATTGATGAATTCAATATTGCATTCTTCTATCCATTCATACCTAACCCCCTTGCACTACAAAGTTGTGATGGGTTTCTCTATTTTCGAGAATCCTTCCACAAATCTCTGATAATAACCTGCTAGCCCCATGAAGCTTCTCACCTCATGAGCATTTTTCGGCACTGGCCATTCCATAATGGCCTTTACCTTTTCTGGGCCCACATAGATTCCCTCACTGAAAATGATATGACCTAGATAGTGAATTTATTTCTGGAAGAAGGAACACTTCGACAACTTCCCATACAATTTGTTCTCTCTTAGGTAGGACAACATCACTCACAAGTGTTCCTCATGTTCCCTTTCATTCTTAGAATAGATGAGGATATCATCTAGAAAGACTTGTAAAAAATGGTCTAAGTACTTCCAGAATACGTCGTCCATGAGGCTCATGAATATTGTTGGTGCATTGGTCAATCTGAAAGGTACTACAACAAACTCGTAATTCCCAAACTAAGTTCGAAAGGAAATTTTTGGGATATCACATTCCTTAATCCTTAACTGGTGATAACCTGATCGTAAATCAATCTTTGAGAATAACGCCGCTCCTTTCATTTGATAAAAGAGGTCATCTATTCATGACATTGGGTACCTATTTTTCACTGTAGCATGGTTCAAGTCCCTGTAGTCTATACACAATCATAAGGAACCATCCTTCTTCTTTACAAAAATTATTGGTGCACCCCAAGGTGAGACAATGGGCCTTATTAGCCCTAAGTGTAGTAGCTCTTTCAATTGAATTTGCAACTCACAAAGTTCTGGCATTGTCATTCGATACAGAGTCTTGGAAATTGGTTCTACACCAAGTTTTATCTCAATAGTCAAATCAAGCTCCCTCTCAGAAGGTAACCCTGGTAACTTGTTCGGAAAAAAATCCTTAAATTTTGACAATACCGGGTACTAATCCAAGGAGGGTCCCTTCCTTTCATTCACCGCTTCAACTACATATAGTTGACACCCTTGCCTCAAGCATCTCTTAACCTTCATAGTTGAGATAAAGAGTAATGACACCCTTCTCCGTACACCCTGGATCTCCACTGGCCTTCCTTCGTCGTCTACATAGAGCACCCTTTTTGGGAAACAATCCACCAAATCTTGATGAGCTTATAACCAATCCATTCCAATGATTAGTTCATATGCCCCGATAACAGTGATGTATACCTTCAACCTGGTAGTACACACCCCTAGGTCTACTATACAATTATCGATGTTAGGTCCTACCGCTTGTTTTTCCCCCGAATCCATATTTACTTGTTTAAAGTCATCATGCTTGTAGGCTACCAACCAACTCTTTTCTAATGCAGATGGTGAAATGAAACTATCTGTATCACCAAAATTAAATAAAGTCTTTACATTGATATGATTTAGTGTACCTGATGAATCCACCACTATGGATTGATTTTCAGCCTGGCGATTATTAACCGCTGCGTAAATCTGGTGGCTACTACTTGCTCTTCCCATAGGGGCCTTTCCTTCTCTATGCACAAATCCAAATTTTAACTCTGGGCAGTCACGCTGGTAATGGGGTCCTCCGCACCCCAACAGGTAACACAGGATTGAACCTATGCACTGTTATGTGACTCTCTCTGGAATGAGTTCCTTCCCCTAGAACCCCTACCCCTACCAGTTTCTCCCTAAGATGGTCGTGGACCTACCTGCATCGTTGGTGATGAATGATATGCTGCAGTTGCTGCCATTGAAATCCCTGCGACTACTATCCTTGGTGCGACTCTGTTACCATATGGAGGTGGATTTGAGCCCCCTCCCCTGGGAAATTTCCTAGGGGCATTCCCTACGAATCTAAGATGATGGGGAAAGGTCAATCTCGTACCTCCTATTAAGTTCATGTGTTCCTCTGCATAACGTGAATTTTCCACAACTTCTGCTACGGAAGATGGTTTCAACATCTGCTCCATAGCCCTTATCTTAGGGTTCAACCCATAGACAAAGCATTCTACCTCTCGTTAGTCATTATCCATATATGAAACATATTTGACCAATTCCATAAACCTAATCTCATATTCTTCTACGGTTCTATTTCTCTATACTAAGGCATGAAACTCTCCTACCTATTGTTGCTCATAGTAAGCTAGAAAACATTTCCTTCGGAACCTCTCCTCGAAAAGTTCCCAAGATATGGTGTCTGGGGTAAGATGCAGCTTCCTTTCCAGGTTGTCCCAGTAGTTCAAGGCACTGTCTCTCAATTGAAAAATCGCTATCTTCACCTTTGAGGTGGACGCATAGTCCCTTAAGGAAAAACACCTTGTTATGCCTTCCAACCATGATTTTGCGCGTTCATTGGCGCGACCCCTGGAAAACTCTAGAAGTTTGATCTTCTACATTTATCTATTGATGTCTTCAGGTGGAGGTCCTCCCCCTGAATCCATCGATGCTTCTATATTACCCTCTCTAGATGGTGTGGGCTCCACTTCGATCCCTATTGGTTGATGCCCATTTAAAGTCTCATTTATGGCCTCCAAAGAGCACAGTATAAGAGCTAGTTCAAGCGATGGTGGTGGCATCATTCGCAGTCCCTGTGATGATGCCCCTTTTCCTTGATTTCCTCGAGTCCTAACCATTCTGTATCATTTAACCTACATCAACCAAAGTTGTCAGGGTGAGTTCAAGGACATTTCACATTTGCAGAACTTAAACTAGAAAATAGGGTTAGGCGTAAGTTTTTTTTACTTGTCTGTAAACAGACATTACTCTCTTTAGGGGAGGTGGCTAGGTTAGGGTTAAATCATCTAAGCTTGATGTCTTTTCCTAAGAAAACTATTGACTCCCTCACCCGGTAGCTATGCTAGCTACCATACTCACCAATTTCTCTAACTTACCTTCCTAGTGCGCATGAAGCCCCGTCCCGCTTATCTTGGTCTAAGTCCTTATACTTTGTGTTTACAACTAATTAAGGTGACTTCCAACCTAGTGTTGATGAAATGAGCCTAAGGCTATCCTTCGATGCTTGAATCGTGGGATTTCCTTGGTGCCTTGTACATATGCGTTGAATTATGTGACTCGGTGGCTACAGGTGTGAGTCTTGAGGATTGTAGAGTGGCCTTTGGGCATTGGAGCTTAGAGCTTGTGCATTGTGGTTATGTATTGTTTCTGGACTTGTGGTCATATGATGTAGTGAACCTGAGGCTATGCATTGAAGCTTGGTGCTTGTGCTCTGAGATTTGGTTCTTATCTCAAGGACTTGGAGATTGGGCCTCGAGTGCAATACTTTTAATTTTTCTTATTAATTTAATCACCTTAGTTTTAAACCTTAAACATAGTTTTAAACCTTAATCACCTTGGTTTTTAAACCTTAAAAACCTAAATTTAAATGTTTAAAACTAAGGTTTAAACTTTAATCTTTAATAACATATATTTAAACCTTTAATTTAAAACATATATAATAACTTAAAAATTTAAATATATATTTAAAATTATTGAATTATCATATATGTTTTACAATAATTAAATATTAACAATAATATTTACCTATCTACAATTATTAATATTTATCAATATATGTTTACCATAATTAAATATTTAGGTAATATTATTAAATATTTTCCAATAATAAAGGCAATGATAAAACATTGTGTCCCCGAGGTGTAGGACAGTCGGTGACGAAGTGTGTTGTTAAGCCACTCCGTGATGTTAAAGTCACCGGTTCAAAACCTGCGGGGACAAAAAATCCAACCATGTTAAGGGTTGGTGTGGCTTAGGCTGGGTGCGATCCCCGGGTTATTTTGACGGCTTAGATGCCCCTGAGTCGTGGTTTCTCAAGTGACAGGTTAATCGTGTAGCCAACAGGTCCCGCACAAATTAACAAACAAAAAAAAAACATTGTAAAACATATATAATAAATTAATATTAATTGATTATTATATAAAAAAAACATTAAAAATAAAAATTAT
>JZKD02S0951348.1:7127-27893 GCA_000966675.3 Picea glauca
GAACCAAGCACTTCTGAGAAGGGTAAAGAAGCTTACCTCCCATCTCTTCCTCTATAGATTGAGAAGACGTTGGGAGAAACAATGACACACATTCCAAAAGGTGCATTTAAAAAGGATTCTCATAACCCAAACGCAAGGGCCACCCAAAACTACTCTGTGGTGGAAGATTTATCACAAACCCCTTGTGCGATGTCGGATTTGGAGGTCCTCCAAAGCTACCCTGCTTAGAGGAAAGCTTTGTTAACTGCATTGGGCTCTACTGAGACTTGTAATCTGGGTACCATCATGTTAGATACAACCGACTTAAAACCTCATCTGCCTTACCACATAGAATTCCAGATAGTAGTGGCTTACCCCACGAAAATTTTTACTTGGAATATCTTCCACACGGTGGTTGACGAGGGCGCCTTGACATGTGTTATGTCGTTGGCATGTTGGAAGGCCATTGGCCAGCCCGTTTTGTCTCCATCACCTACTCTCCTCACTGCTTTCGACGGTCATTCATTCCGACCACATGGTATCGTTCCTTCTTTCCCCGTGCAGTTAGGAGGGAAGACCATGTGTGTCGAAGTAGAGGTAGTCGATGCTCCCCTCGACTATAACCTCTTGTTAGGACAGAGTTGGACTTATGCTACACAAGCTGTGGTTGCTACATTTTTTTGGGTCTTGTTGTTTCCACAGGAGGGCTGGATAGTGACCATCGATCAATTGTCTTTCTCTAGACCTGACCCAGCTTTGGGGACATCCACGGTCCCGATGATTGATAATCCTCAACCGGGTGTCATCAACATAGGAGTTGGTTTGTGCCCATCCTTGATGGGTACCTTTGATTACCCACCTCCTCAGGGCGATATCAAATTTATATCTAATCACCATAAGGTTGAGATTTTTCAAGTTTCGTCATTCTGCACGACTTACTTCGAGGATCCATGGATTCTTCCTTCCCCATCAACCATGATGGATGAGACAGGGAACACAGGCATGTCCATGCCCTTGTTTTCCACTGAAGAAGCGTACTCTTTAGTCCAGCAAGCTTAAGCTAACACTGATCTGACCCCTGCACAAGAGTTAGATCCACTTCTAGAGCCTATTTGGGCTGAGGGTTCTCTCGCTAACGTTGATTCGTTAGACTTAGTCTTGCCTTCTGATGAAGCAGTAATCGAAGCAATCAATAGTCTAGAAAAACCTTGGGAAGATCTTCATCACATATCATATTTTCTCCCAGAATTAAGCCAAATCGAAGCAGGAGAATTCACTATGACCATGACGGGAGATCAGCTGTGTCCTATTAACCTCTTAGCTATGCATGAAATTTATGCTGAGGGAAATATGGAAACTATCACTAAAACTATACCAATCAACATCTCCCGAAACCCTGGCGTGGTGGAGAACGTCTTCGTCGGAGCAGATTGCTCCCCCGAAGAGATTCAAATCTACACGGATCTTTTCAAAGAATTCCGCGAAGTTTTTGCTTGGTCTTATGAGGAAATGCCACGTATCGATCCAAAAATAGTTGAACATGAAATCACAACATATCCTGATGCCAAGCCTATTCGATAGAAGCTTCGTCTAGTTAATCCCAAGAAAGTAGCAACCATCAAGATTGAGGTTGAGAAATTGCTAAAGGCAGGTTTTATCTATCCTATCCATTTGACTCAATGGGTGTCAAATCCTGTGCCAGTCAATAAAAAACAAGGCACGATTCGTGTATGTACCGATTTCTGTGATTTGAACAAGGCATGTCCCAAAGATAATTTTCCAATACCGTTCATCAACCGGATCATCGATGAATGTGCTAGTTGTGAAGCCTTTTCTTTCATGGATGGTTTTTCGAGATATAATAAAATCCAAATCAAACCCGAAGACCAACACAAAATGACATTCATTTGTCCGTGGGGTACATTCACATATCGTAAGATGCCTTTTGGTCTCAAAAATGTTGGAGCCACCTTCCAGCGGGCCATGTATTTTTCTTTTCATGATCTCAAGGATATAGTCAAGGCCTATCTAGATGAATTAGCATCACGATCTTGCAAGAGAACGGATCATCCTATGCACCTTAGAATAATCTTCTAACGCTGTCGCTACTTTAGGATTCGCTTAAATCCAAACAAGTGCAGCTTCTGCGTAACGTCAGGATGTTTGTTAGGTTTCATCGTATCAACAACAGGGATCATGGTAAATCCTCTCAAGGTGGAGGCAATAATCCAGTTGCCCCCCCCACGCAAAATCCTACAACTTTTGAGTCTATAAGGCAAGGCAAACTTCTTACGATGCTTCATCACCAACTATGTCGAAATCACCAAGGGCTTTATGCGTTTACTGAAGAAAGACGTTCCCTTTTTCTAGGACGAAGCCGCTCAATGCTCTTTCGATGCATTAAAACACGCCCTCACAACTGCACCTTTGCTACAACCACCTAACTATAACAAAGATTTCTTATTATATATGGCTACTGCAGAGTCAACCATTGGCATGGTTTTAGTTCAGGAAGATGATTCATTCTCACAATACGTGATCTATTACCTGAGCTGAGGCCTTGTAGGACCAGAACTCAATTATTCTCATATCGAAAAACTTGCGTTGGCGGCAGTTCATGCTATTCAACGATTTCATCATTATGTTATGTTTCTCAAGACCACCGTCATTGCTATCGTGAATCCATTCCAGTACATGTTCACACGACGGGTTATAGGAAGAAAAATTAGTAGATGGATAGTCATCCTCCAGGAATTTGACTTAGAATTTATTTCAACAAAGTCCAAAAAGTCATTGGTATTCGCAAAGCTTATTTTGGAACTTCCGGTTGAGTCATGTGACGTTGTGCCTGAAGAATCGCCTATCCGGGGAGATATTTTTTTGATCACATATTCATATCCTTGGTACGAAGATATACTTATCTATCTCTAGACTTTGAAGTGCCCCACTTCTGCTTCTCGTGATGAGAATCGGCGTATACGCCATCAGGCTAAGAGTTATCTCATACTCAATGATACGTTGTATCAGAGAGGTGTAGAGTACATCTTACGTCGATGTCTCACACATGAGGAGGCAGTCATCGTGCTCAACGATTTCCATACTGGAGCTTGTGGCGGTCATTTGTCTGGGTTGGAAACAACCCATAAAATTCTACGAGCAGGTTACTTCTGGCCGACACTTATCAAAGATTGTATAGAATCAGTCAAGAAGTGCCATCCGTGTCAATTCTTCTCTAGGAATATGAGGGCACATCCCACTCCTATGTTTCATGTCCTCACAATTGTTCCCTTCACCAAGTGGGGGATTGATTACACTACTTGCAACCCCCTGTCATCAAGGGGGCACCGCTATATCATCGTAGCTGTAGAATACTTCACTATGTGGGTCGAAGCTATGCCAATGTTTAAAGATAATGGAGAGACTACAACTCTCTTTTTATTCAACCAGATTATAGCAAGGTTCGACATCCTGAGAGATATTTTCACTGACCACGTCAGTCACTTTCAAAACCAAATGATGACCGAATTAACATCAAATCTTGAGTTATGGAAAGAGAATTCCTCACCTTACTAGCCCCAAGCCAATGGGCAGGTAGAGGCTGTAAACAAAACTCTTAAGACTATTCTACAACGAACTATCAACTCAGCCAAGTCAAATTGGCATTTGATGTTATACTCGGCATTATGGGCTTATCGAACATCTGTTAAGACTGCAACCGGTTTCTCACCTTTTCAACTCGTTTACGGGTTGGAGGTATTCTTTCCCATTGAATGTCAGATCCCATCTCTAAAATTGGCAGTACAATTATTGCCAGACACTTCTCCACTTGAAGAATGGTTAGTACACCTTAAGCAGCTCAATGAGCAACATCGTGATGTGGCCCTGGCTAACGAGGCTCATAAACATAAGTTCAAGTGTCAGTATGATAGGTCCGTTCATCCTCAGATTTTCTTTGAAGGCGACCTTGTCCTGGTCTATGACCAAGATAAGGACCCCTGGGGGTAGGAAAATTCAAACCCATGTGGTTCGGACCCTTCATCATAAAAGAGGTATTAAAAAAGGGCACTTATCATTTGGTTGATTTTGAAGGGAATGCTTTGGCGGAGACTAGAAATGGGCTCCACCTCAAGAAGTATTACTCATAAGCAAGTCACTGTGGGTAACTTTTTGTAACATATGTATAGTCTTTGTACTATTACTTTTTAATTTCTTTTAAGTGTTATGGACGTGTCATTGATGTTATCTTTTGTCAATATGGAAGATTTCAAGTGATTCTGAGGTGTTTGTTGGGTATGCAGATGGTGCTAGTTGGAACACTTGGAGGCTTACCTCCGCAGATTGGGTAATCTTTACACCTCAGGGTCAGTTGTTATCTTCTGGAGGTATATGCTTAGGTGACACCATAAATAATGTCACCGAGTATAGTGTAGTTATTGAGTTGCTTTGTGACACCTTGTCATTGGGTATCTCTCATCTCCAGGTCTATCTCGACACTCAACTTGTTGTGTCACATCTAAACAGAGTATACTGGGTTCATGATCCAACTTTACACCAACGATTCCTTAGGGTACGTCTCTTAGAAAGAAACTTTGATTATATTACATATTTTCATGTTCCTAGGGGATTAAACCAAATTATAGATACTCTAGCTAATCAAATTTTAGATTGGCATCTTGCACACATATGAAAGAACATTGACATAAGAATGTAAATACATTTTTGCCCATGTGATCCGTAAGACACAAAAAATCAAAAAACCATATATAACATCATAAAATAACTAGAGTACATAGATGGACGCAAGCACCTAAAAAATGGGACTAATAATGAGTCACGGGGCTTATGCCTTCAAAAAATATATACAAATAGTGCTCGTGGCATGTAAAAAGTCTAAATAGGTTCAGGGCCTATCGGCCCTGTTATAATAGTCCACAGCATGGGCTAAACACCTAAACAATCAGACCCACATCCGAGGTGCCCCCACTACATGAGGCTACATGGATGGCGGTAGGTCCTCTATCTCTGCCATCGAGACTGTGTGAGTGAGTGTAGTGAAGTACTGCTCAACTCATCTAAGAACCCTCTCAGCATCCCTGGCTGGGAGGTTCCCTACTATTGCTGGTCCCCTGGTGACAGCTGTGGCTTTTGGCCGAGGACGACGCCTGTTCCGTGCATAATCGACAGGTCGCACGGGTCCCACATCTACATGCAAAAAACGTATAGCCATCAAATACTTTGGCATACAGAAAAATGATATATATAACAAAAATGACATAAAAATTACATATGCAAACAAAAAAACTACAAAGGTGGAGACTTACCCATCTCCCCTCGCTCCTCACCAGGAGGCACGGGTATCTCAGGATATCTAGAAAATTCTATCCCTGTATATGGGTAATCCTCAATCACAGGGATCTGCCATGACAACCACACAAAGAAGTCATCATCGAAGGACTCATTGGTCCTTCCACCACCCTGTCGTGGCAGTAATATTGCCCATCTACACACTGTAGGGAAAGAGGCTTGATGTCCTCGTACCACTTCCCGAGGACTAAAGCTCAGAACTCTCTCAAAGAAGAATGAACACAGAATCATCCCGAACTCAAAGTTCCTCTGTGTCCTCTATCGGAAATCTGTCAATTGCCTCTTCATACACTCCAGTAGTGTGGTACTCCAGTCAAAAATCTATGCATTCAAGCACTGGATAGCACAGTTCATCTGTGCGCGAGACGCCTGATGCAAGGCTGTTGAACCGGTAATCCGCCCAATCAGTAATAATATTGCTTGCAACAACAGGTTAGTGATCTTACTGATGGGCACCTGGGAGATCACACGGTTTGTCCCAGCCTCATAGTGCTCGGCTATTAGTTCCGCTATGTTATGCGGTCCCGTAGGAAATGTCCTGAAATTGACTGGTTCCCCTCTCCTTGAGAGGCCAGTCAAAAAGTAGATATCCTCGGTGGTGGGCACCAGTGATTTCCCCTCTAGCATGAAGGCCTCTGCATTAGGGTGCCAGTAGTCAATCAAGGCAGTCAGTAGCCTCGGTTGTGCTTGCATAAATGGACACAGGAAGAACTTCAGTAAACCACATTGCATCAACATGGCCATGATGTTCGGATCTCCCGCAACGAACTCACTGATTGCTTCATGCTCCCTTTCCCTCCACTAGACATACATCCTGCCAACACAACAAAGTTCAGGAGGGTCAGTGCTTGATATTTGGTTCTTTTCTGCTATAAAAGGGGGGTCCACACGAGCTGTAGAGGCGATAGTCACGTGTACAAGCGGGCAAACTTTACTCTGCCCAAGTGTACACACGGCCTGTCCAGAGACATCCTGCGTGTACCTAGGGCCAACCTTTTAAAGGTCGGCGCCCACCCAAAAAATGAAAGAAAAGGCAAAATTAAAGAATTGAATAGCTAGATAGGGGAGTTTGTACTTACTTGGTCCAAGCGGAAGTTTGTTTCATCCATTATAGCTCCCGAAATCACCATTTTTAGCAAAGGGGGTCTTTTCGCTCCAGAGTCAATTTCCAAATCAACAATGGTGATAATGAGCTGCAAGCTTCTATTTATAGACTTTTTGGACTCTTTTTGTCACTTTTTTGGCCTCCCTTATCAGTTTCTTTATACCAAAAACCATTTAGAGTGATTCAGGAGTTATATGGGAGGGATTTGATCGAGTATTGGGACACTTTTTTTGAGTTTTGAGAAAATTTTGATGGTCCATGAATTTTTTTCCAAGAATCAACTTGAGCACATAGGTTAGGTTACTACCCCGACTTTTGCGTCTCGTTGTCTTTTTCCTCTGCCATAGGATCGATCCCATCAGGTTGTGACACAAAACCATCATATTTTCCTTAGAAGTGTCGTAACTTGGCAGTAGAGCTTACCAGAACATGGATGCCCTAGGTAGGTCCTGGTTGCATTATGGTGTCCATGTCGTCTCTAAAAACACTATAGGCTCAGGAGTCCTTATAGTATTTCCTAAATATTTTTTAGCCTCATTTGCATGATTATTCTTCGCTCTTGGTCTCACCCTCAGGACTCCCAAAAAATAATGGGTCTCCTTTTAAGACCTTTTTAGACCCTCTAAACATGAAAAGACTGTCGAGCGATCTTGTGGCCTTTCACACTCGTTAAACTGAAATTTGAAGTCACGTCTGTCCGGGGGTAGTTTACCCCTTTTTCGGTCCGGACGGTCAATTGTACAAACAAAGGTATACTCTATGGAACTTTCTTTCTTTAGAAGAGTACTCTTAGGTATAATTTTATCCCTTTTTCAGGCCTGAGGGACTAAACTTACGAAAAAGAAACCACCACAGAGTCCATAGTTAGGCTCTTTTCAGACTCCCTAAAATTGAAAAGATCGTCGAGTGACCTTATTCTTTCACACTCGTTAAATTGGTCTAGAAGAATATTCCTGACGGAGTCCATAGATGAGCTTTTTTCAGACTCCTTAAAAGTGAAAAAATGGTCGAGTGATCTTGTCCTTGTCACACTCGTTAAAATGGTTTTGAATCGACGTCTAATCGATGCTAGTTTACCCCTTTTTCGAACCGATTAGACTATCTTCGAAAAAGGTACCCCAATCGAGTCTCCTTTTATGCTTTTTCAGACTCTCTAAATATGAAAAACCACCGATCTTACCTTCTCTGGGCTCATTAAACTTACATCGAAGGACGTTACCATTGTGTTTTTTATTAACCACATTTGCACACCTTATACACCAGCCTTGTGACAGTTTGCTTCTGCGTCTAAACACCTTTGGCCACCGGAGGATTTTTCCCAAGTATCATTTTACTAGAACATCAATCTTGTCCTTGTGCCTTGAACTTGTATGTTTGCAATACTCATTCCTCCATTGTAACGTAATATTCCTTTATTCTTTTTCCACAATTATTGAAAAGAACAAAAAATTCAAATATACCCCAAAAAGAGGAAGGGAAAAGTATTTTCTTTGTTGGCAGCATAATGAGTCGCCCTTGGATAAATCACATCTGTCTATTTGTTCATCAGACTATGGGATGTAGTACGACCTTAGGAAGCTTTTCTTGTTATATAGAGTGGTGTCCTCCACCGTTTGGTTATTCTTCCAAACATATGGAGAGTTTGTGATGCCTCCTGATTTGTAGACTTATGATTAACATACATGCTCCCTGAGTCTCATCATTTGTCATGTTATTGTCCAAGGGAAGTTTGTCATATGTCTCTTGTCCACATACCCATCCATCCTAAACATCCAATCAAGTCCTTGTTCGAAATCACCGAAGCCTTCAGTCCGATCATCAAGATTATCAAGTCCATGACCGATGAGCCATCAAAGACCTCTGGGTAATGTTGTCGTACACTCATATTACACTCCTACCCGAGTTTGAAGATTTTGAAGTTGTTTCTTGAGCTCTGAAGATCTCATCTCCAGCCATCAGGCCGAATCATCTTTTGGAAGATGGATACTCTATATGTATATCTTTCTGATTTCGAGATGTAGCTCCACTATGTATTGTTCGCAGCTACTCTTTATAGTTATTTGACATGGACCTACAGTGGATTTGATTGGTAGCCATGGTTTTATTTTATTCGAAGCATGGGTATGCCCGCCTCGGTGAGACATTTTTTCTTTTGCAGACGACACCTCCTGGTTCCTGATCCTTGGGCTCAATCGTTCGGCACATCAATAAAGATTGGTAATGTATTTCGGCCATCAGATGCTCTTATGACCTCACACATTAGGGGGCATCTGTTATAACCCTAAATTTCACCACACATGCTTACCTGACATCAGGCCAACTCATATCCCTTCTTTTCCAAAACACTGTTGAGCAACTCTTTGAAAACCCTCTTGAATAAAGGCCCACGCACCCTAATCCATTACTGCACATGTGTACATGTTGGCTGACCCAAAACAACCCACGTGGACCAACAAAAGCATGAAAAAAGGAAATTTACCAATGGAAAAAAAAGCTATGGGTGAGTTAACTGAAACTCCCGGCCATGCATGGCCGAGGGTTCGTCCAAAAACCTAACTCCTTCTAGCCTATAAAAGAAAGGGTGGGGGTACCATTTGAAAGAGGAAAAATATAGCAAAGAAACTCTGCCCATTTACGTATTCCCATTGTCCTAACCCTTTAGCCTTTGCTAATGCCAAAGGACATTTAAAGCAAAGAATTTGAAGGACAGAAGAGAAGGAGCCCAAGATCAGGTTCAAGGAGCGATGTCCGGTCTCAAATTTTGTAAGTTGACTCATTTTAAGTAATAAAGAGAATGTTTTTCCCGTCCCAATTCATGAAATTTTTATGGTTTGATTAGTTTATGTTTGATTTCTAACCCATTAGTATATAAGTAGCATGCATGCATAGTTGTTTCTCGTCTTGAATGCAGGTCATCTTTGGAAGGAGTATTGCGAACAAGTAATCGAGCACAACGGAGGATCGACATCAAACGCCAGTAACGAGGTAGGTTGATCTTTCCATGCATTTACTAAGAAAAGGGGATCTAAATCTAGGGATGAAGGTAGAAAGTAATTTCTATTCGGTCATACCTGCATGCAAAGTCTGAACTCTATTTGCTAGTCCTTAGGGTGTTTTTCCCCAACAACAATTATGTCACAAAAAACTCTAACAATTTCCTTGAAGCGCGCTACTAGAATTTGAAATTGGCACTACAAACTAGCACTACAAAATGGCTGAAGAAGACTATTCAAGATTGGATACCTTTCTCTAAGACCAACTCATGTGCACAAAGCACCAACATTAAATCCATATTTATCAGGTATTTCTTGATGATTTTCATATTTCTTAAAGGTTGACAGAGGAATTTAAACTATTATTAAATTGGCGTTGTGGACTGTTAAATGTCCATATGTTTCCAACTCTCAAACACATTATTATGGCACTCTAAACTATGCCCATTAGTCAATTTTTTTTATCTTAAGGTCATCCTACAATTCCTTCTGCAAACAAGCCATTTTCTCCCACTGATATCTATGTGCTACGAACTAGTGTGTCATGGTTTTTGCATGCAGTTATAACACTAAGTGATGATTTTGGATTTTGAGTTAAACTTAGCATCTTTTTGTGTTTCTTCAAGGTTACTTCAGGTTGAAATAATCTTGAAATAATCTTGAAATATCTTGTGGAAGGTATATCCTAATTCATGTACAAGTTTTGAAAGGATGGAATCATTTTGCAAGAAAAAAAAATACTACATGAAAGTTCGCAGCACTTGGAGTCACTGGCGCTACGAACTGGTAATTTGGGACAATTTGTAGCAACTAGCACACATCAAAGTCTTTTTTGTATCATAACTTCTAAATTCTGATACAGGATCTTCTGAAATTTGGTGTGAAGAAGAACTATATTACCATTGACTTGCTGAAAAAACATCAACCCGACCCAGTTCGTAGTTTGGGAGAAAAATCAAAATCATCACCTACAGAAAAGTTCACAGTGCATGCTGTCAAAGGCATTGTGAACTCTAACAGTTTGATAAATTGGCACTGCAAACTGGCGTTGCAAACTAGCTGAAGAAGACTATTCAATATTGGATACCTTTCTCTAAGACCAACTCAGGTTCACAAAGCACCAGCATTAAATCCATATTTATCAGGTATTTCTTGACGATTTACATGTTTCTTAAAGGTTGAAAGAGGAATTAAAACTATTCTTAAAATGGCGTTGTGGACTGTTAAATGTACATATGTTTCCAACTCTCAAACCCACTTCTATGGCGCTCTAAAATCTGCAAATTAGTCAATTTTGTTATCTTAAGTTGATACTACAATTCCTTCTTCAAACAAGCCATTTTCTACCACTGATATCTATGCATTGTGAACTGGTGTTGGTGCTACAAACCCTTTGTTTTTGCAGAGTTGCCTCTTTTTCTTTTTCTACTTGCAATTTTCCCCACTCCATACCATTTCTGTGCATAATTTTTTAGATAGGTGAACTCTGAGTATATCAGCTCTACAATTCAACCCCCCCAAAAAACCTTGTTTTACTATATATCTCGCATAGCATTGTCATAAGAGGTTACAAGAGATTTTTAAGATAGAAATCATGGACAATCAGCAAAGCAAGAAAAACCACAAGGGAGGAGAGATTGTGAGAAATTACCCATATGACATGCAACTCATCAACTCTAAACCATTTTTCAAGGAAGCCTTCAAGAGGGTGGGTTGCCTTATTTTTGTCAGAAAATTAAAAGAGGGCATCCTAAAGTGGAAAAAAAGCAATTTTAGATATGTTGGATTAGATGGCCAATAGAAGGAGTACCATAACCAAAATATAAATACAATATGATCTTCCACATCATCATAATTTTTTTTATTGTTTCTGCATGTAGTTATAACACTAACTGATGATTTTGGATTTTGAGTTAAACTTAGAATCTTTTTATGTTTCTTCAAGGTTACTTCAAGTTGAGATAAGACTGCAACATCTTGTGGAAGGTATATTCTGCTTCAGGTACAAGTTTTGAAAGGTTGGAATCTTTTTTCAAGAAAACAAGATGCTACAAGAAAGTTCGCAGCACTTGGACTCACTAGTGCTGCGAATTGGTAATTTGGGATAGTTTGTAGCAATTAGCACACAACAAAGTCATGTTTTTATCATAAATTTTAAATTTCGGTCCAGGTTCTTCTGAAATTTGGTGTGAAGAAGAATTATATTACCATTGACTTGTTGAAAAAATATCAACCTCACCCACTTTGTAGTCTGGGAGAATATTCAAAATCATCACCTACAGGAAAGTTCGCAGTGCATGTTGTCAAAGGCATTGTGAACTCTAACAGTTTGATAATCCGAGCTATGGGAGGGATGCCAACTATCAGGGAAGGTTTGAATTGTTTCCTAGGAGTTAATTAGACATGAATAACATGTGTTCCATCTCCACATCAAGCATCATGACCTGTTTCAAAAGGAATTTATCACAATAGACAAGATCCCAAAAAATAGGAATTTGTTGTGTTTTTGTTGGAATCTTTTGTAACAATCTCCTAAATGGAGGAGGATCCTATGTAGATCCTTGGTTTTGACCTCCTTATATTAGAGAAATATCATTCACTATATATGAAGTGGATTTTGATAAGGAAAGGGTTGGATTCATGATCCAAAAGAGGAGAGATATGGAGGAGCAGTTTAGCTGCTCATTTGTAAGCCTGCGGGCCTTTTGTAATTAACATTTCTTCCATTAAAGATTTATGAGAGTTGTTTATCAACTTGTCTTCTTTTTTTTTCCATTTATTTTTCTTTATTCTTAATTGAATATATTGTAGTTTTTGAGAATCAAAGTCAGCCTTTGATTAATGGATCCTTGAGCAACAAAGGATCTGTTGTAGTTGGCCCGTTAATCATTATTTCTGTTCAAGCATTTTTTCCATCTATTTTACAAAGAGGATATTTGTTTAGTAGAAATTATTCTTTTTGTTCACTTTTCTTTCTTATAATCATCACCATATAATCTCTTAACCTGATATTTAACTTGAGTTCCTTCAATCTACATAGTGTTTTTGACTCCATGCCTAATGGTAGATCACTGATCTACAGTCATAATGTTGCCCTCCTTTTTGTTTTATTGTTGATCCACCCATTTAAATTGATTTAATTTTTCAAATTCTGATGGGTAATAGGCTTGTTCTTAAAGCATTGTAAGAACAACTTCTAGTGCTAACATTTTTGGCTCCATTGTCGAGGTTGAAGTTGAAGATCTTCTGTGGGCTGTATGACAAAGATTACTACCAGTTCTTGATGGTGAGCAAGGATTGGTGACAGAACATACTGCATACATTTTCATCCGGTGACTGCACTCCATGAAGAAAGAATATGTTAGTGACTACACCGATTCATGATGACAAAGGCCATGGAGGATATCTTGGAAAGGAGGTTTTCACCTCTCAATTTTTTAGTTTTCCCTACTTTTCCAAATCTAGTGCCTCCTCCATCAGAATGGATGGATTATCTTTCTGTTTTCAAAGAAGAGAAGGGGGATAATCCTGCTCAACATCTCATTACATTTCATCAATGCATGGATAATATAGACATACATCATGAGGATGTGTCGATGAAAATTTTCATGTACTCTTTAAAAGGTGATGCACAAGAATGGTACTTTTCTCTTCCTACTTCCAACATATGTTCCTTGAGATATTTCCATGTTGCATTCAACAAACACTATAAAACATACTTTCCACATGAACTACTTCTTGAATATTTTTCTGAAAAATATGAATCTTGAGCTCAAAGAACAATACATTTTTCCTCTTATGATGAACTTCATGAAGGTCTTGCTGAAACAAAAATTAAAGAAGAGTTAGTTTGTGAAGAAAACATTTAAAACTCTTCTATTAAAGAAGAGATTTTTCAAGATAAAAAAATAGTAGATCATGTTAACCAATGTTTAAATCAACATGTTTATGACATATTTGAAGTTGAACAAACTCTATTTGCTGGTTATGAAGAAGAGAAAGTGTCTTTTCAACAGACTTTTGTTGCAGGATCATAAAATGAGACCATTATTGAAAAATATTATGAGCAGGTTTCTCAAGTTATATCCCTTAATGGTCCACCTTTGTTTGATCACTATGGAGACAATGATGCTGAAGGACAAGAACAACCATTAATTTGTGAAGATGAAAGATTTAATATTTTTAATCATGAGTCAAAACGATCTCATGAGAGGCAGTGTAGTTCCAAAGGGAATATGCCATATTTGGTCAGTCATAAAGAACAAGTTGAATATTTCCTTACAGAACATCAGTTAGGTGAGCATAATTGGTCAAAGAAATTACTCCAACAACTATCACTGGAGATCATCTAGTTTTCATTCACCATTCTTGTACTTGAATCTGCAACAAATATTAAACAACATGTGATCAATAGTGATATCAACCTACAAATATTTTCAATTTTGTAGACAAATCAATTTGCATGAGGTCTAACACTGATGAAATCACCTTTCTTGGATTAGCTAGAGGTTTTTTATAAGTTTCGAGATCCAATAGTAGCCTGGATGGATTCATCATTTCCATAGATCCCTAATGCTACAAGTTTTGGCATCTCATCAATTTGCAACTGTGAGTACATGTTTTTTGTGGAATTTTTGTTGTTCATGATATGATCTCTTCATGTCTTCTTACTTAGATACAAACACGGATTACATTTCATTAGTAATATGCTTTTATGGATTCGTTGGAAATATGATTACACTTGAGTAACAAGTTAGTTGATTGGAGTAGGATTAGGAGTGTGCATAAATAAGCTTTCCATGTAAGTATTTGGTTTTCAGTTTGAGTACAACATTCAGTTTGCATTTGGTTTGCAACGATATTTTTTGGTTTCATAATAAGTTGCAGAAATATGGAAGGAAGTGAAGGACTCCTTGCCCATGGATAAGGCACTGGGATTGTAATGTTCTTGGCAGCTCATAGGGAGCATGCCATCCTCTATGGAAGAAATGTTAGGACATGACCCTAGTCCATGTTAGAGTCTTGGTCTCATGCTATCAATTATCATCATTAAGGAAATAAGGGTCACATGGGTCTCAAACTTGGTCTTAAAATCATCATGACATGTCTTGTCTCAAAGGTGTACACAAGTTTCCATTATGTCACTTTCCAACTGTTTAGAGGTCAAGTCAAAGGTCATGTCTATTTTCTTTGAACATACCTAAAATTTCACAATGCACTAACAAGTACCTCATGCACTTATCTTTCATTATTCAAATTTGGAAACATGTCAAGGGGAATTTTATGGTTTTCATCGCTTTCATTTAGTTTGATTTTCAAGGATTATGTCATAGAAACTCTAACAAATTCCTTGAAGTGCACTACTAGAATTTCAAAATTGGCACTGTAAACTAGTGCTGGAAAATGGCTGAAGAAGACTATCCAAGATTGGATTCCTTTATCTAAGACCAAATCAGGTTCACAAAGCACCAACATTAAATCCATATTTATCAGGTATTTCTTGAATATTTGCATGTTGCTTAAAGGTTGAAAGAGGAGTTAAAACTATTATGAAATTGGCCTTGTGGACTGTTAAATGTACACATGTTTAAAACTATCAAACCCACTACTATGGCGCTCTAAAACATTCCCATTATTCAAAGTTGTTATCTTAAGGTCATCCTACAATCCCTTCTGCAAACAAGCCATTTTCTACCATTGATATCTATGCACTGTGAACTGGTGTTGGTGCTACAAACCCCCTGTTTTTGCAGAGTTATCTCTTTTGCTTGTTTTCATTTTTAGTCAGAATGGATTGTTGTTCCTTTTATCACTCCTACTTACAATTTTCCCCAGTCCATAACATTTTTTTGCATAATTTTTTAGATAGGTGAACTCTGAGTATATCAACTCTACAATTCAACCCCCCCAAAAAACCTTGTTTTACTATATATTTCGCATAGCATTGTCATAAGAGGTTAAACAAGGTTTTTAAGATAGAAATCATGGATAGTTAGCAAAGAAAGAAAAACCACAAGGGAGGATATATCATGATAAATGAACCATATGACATGCAACTCATCAACTCTGAACCATTTTTCAAGGAAGCCTTCAAGAGGGTGGGTTTCCTTATTTTTTTCAGAAAATTCAAAGAGGGCATCCTGAAGTGGAAAAAATAAATTTTAGATATGTTGGATAAGATGGATAATAGAAGGAGTACCAGAACCAAAAGATGACTACAAGATGATATTCCACATCATCATCATTGTTTTCATGGTTTCTGCATGCAGTTATAACACTAACTAATGATTTTGGATTTTGGGTTAAACTTAGCATCTTTTTTATGTTTCTTCAAGGTTACTTCAGGTTGAAATAAGCTTGGAACATGTTATGGAAGGTATATTCTACTTCAGGTACAAGTTTTGGAAGGTTGGAATCTTTTTTCAAGAAAAAATGATGCTACAGGAAAGTTCGCAGCGCTTGGACTCATTGGTGCTGCAAACTAGTAATTTGGGACAGTTTGTAGCAATTAACACACAACAGTGTCATGTTTTTATCATAACTTTTAAATTTCGGGCTGGGTTCTTTTGAAATTTGGTGTGAAGAAGAATTATATTACCATTGACTTGATGAGAAAATATTAGCCCCACCTAGTTCGTAGTTTGGGATAAAATTCAAAATCATCACCTACATGAAAGTTTGCAGTGCATGTTTGTGAACTCTAACAGTTTGATAAATCCGAGCTATGGGAGGGTTGCCAGCTGTCAGGGAAGGTTCAAATGGTTTCCTAAGAGTTATTTGGACATGAAGGACATGTGTTCCATATCCACATCAAGCATCATGACCTGTTTCAAAAGGAATTTATCACAATAGACAAGATCCAAAAAAAAAGGAATTTTTTATGTTTTTGTTGGAATCTTTTGTAACAGACTCCTAAATGGAGGAGGATCCTATGTAGATATTTGCTTCAACCTCCTTATATTATAGATAGATCATTAACTATATATGAATTTTATTTTGATAAGGAAATGGTTGGATTCATGATCCAAGGGAAGAGAGAGATGGAGGAGCAGTTTAGTTCCTCATTTGTAAGCTTGAGGGCCTGTTGTAATTAACATTTTTTCCATTAAAGATTCATGAGAGTTGTTTATCATCTTGTCTACCTTGTTTTACATTTAGTTTGTTATCTTCTTGATTGAATATATTGCAGTTTTTGAGAATCAAATTCATCCTTTGATTAATGGATCCCTGAGCAATAAGGGATATGTTGTAGTTGGTCTGTTAATCATTATTTATGTTCAATCATTTTTTCCATCTATTTTGCAGAGATGATCTTTGTTTAGTAGAAATTCTTCTTTTTGTTCACTTTACTTTCTTCTAATCGTCATCATATAAGCTCTTAACTTGATATTTTGCTTGATTGCCTTCAATTTGCAGAGTGGTTTTGACTCCATTCCCAAAGGTAGATCATTGATCTACAGTTAGATTGTTTTCCTCTTTCTTGTTCTTTATTTTTAATCCACACATTTAAATTGATTTAATTTTTCAAATTCTAATCGCTATTAGGATTTTTCTTAAAGCAGTCTAAGAACAACTTCTAGTGCTAACAAGAATAATTCATCGACTTGACTCCATAATCCCTAGAAGGCACTAGTTCTAGCCTCTCCCTTATTGAAGGATTGATTAAAAACTCAAACACTTTTATCCTAAGCTTTTACTACCTATATCTAACCCTGGTTTAGCCTAGAACACTAACCCATTTCCTATTGTTATAAATGTTTGCTACAACCATCTAATTGCAACAAATTTTCTGCATAATTGACTTTAAATGCTAGCTAAACACTTCAGAAGTTGCTTATGACATTTGATTATCATTCTACTTAGTAAATGCTATATTTTTACCTTATTTTCAAGAAATTCTACGGAGTATTTGTTGCAGTTGTTACATTTTGTCAATTGTTGTTGTAAACTTATTAACTACTACAAATTTATATCAAGTAGCACTTATTTTCTTTGCCCATTGTCTCTTGAGGTGTTATTATCATATTTGTACCTGGAATTATTGTATAGGCATGCTATATTGTCTTTTTCTGGGAAGGCACATCAAGCATTACATTTTCTTCATCTCTTAATACATAACAACCTTTTGACTTGAGTGACCAGTGAGAGGGGGGTATTTTTTCATCCTTGCTTTACTTTCAACAACCCTTTAGGTCACTAGGGACATCTCCCTTGGGGTAATATTAACATACTCCTAAACAGAAAAGGGATTCCTATTAAGGTGATAGTGATAGGTCACCCCCATGTTACTCCAATATTGTCTCACTTTCCTTGGGCTTTAGGAAAGTACAGATTGTGCGATAACAGTTTTTGCAATTACAGATGTTATCCCCTACCCTAGGAATAAATAAGGAGATCACGTCTCGAGGCCCACATGTCCTATACATGGAGTACCGAGATTCAGACGATTTGAGCCTGGCCCTGAAGGGCCTCTCTTTTCTTTAGGTATTCATATCACTAGCATGGGCCCGAAGTGGCAGTAAGTCTTTCTCCATGAGGTAATAAGTTCTGGTAGCATGGTATGTGTCACTCGGATTTTTGAAGCACTCGAATATGTTGCATTGAATTCTCCTTCATTTCATAACGTTTACTTGGAAATTATGGACTTTGACTTTTTATACCTGGAAGGGTGACATGGTTCCCTAGTAAGTTGATCTCCCTTTTGGATGGGTTTCCACTAGGTGGGTCTGTGAAAGGTCATTGTTTATTCCCTCCATACTTGCCACTTTCCATATTTATTCCACTCATCTCCCCTTACCTTTGTTCGGGCATTGGGATTTGGCCACACTAGGAAGGGTTGTATCTTTCCTTGTGGGAAGAAGGGGATAAAGGCCCAAAGGGTTAAATTAGTTGGAAAGAGTTAAAAACCAATATTGAAACCTTTGATATGCTTCACCCAGGTATTCTCGAGAAAGAAGTAAAAATCTTCTGAGTAAAAAAAGGTTACCCATAAGATAAATAAACATTAAAGGTACTAGTTGATGGATAGGAGGTCTCATCACGAGCCAACCTATTATGATCATGTAGTGATATAAAAGTACCACCTATATAGTCACCAAACTAGGGTAGTGGATCTTAGTGGCATAGCTAAGAGAAATGGGGTCTCAACCCAAGCCAACCTTGTCATATCCATGAAAGTTTTGTGCATAATGTTGTCACTTATGGTCATCAAGCCAAAAAAAATTCCCTCAACTATTCCCTTGAAGCACAAAAGAAAAATATCAAAAACAATAAAGCTAAGACTAAAAGGAAATGAATGGGATAGGAAATAATAATATTTATGACAAGGTACAACTCGCCCTCTACAAAGGCACCCATAGGTGAGACTTAAAATTCCCTATTATTACTACACCCCATGCCAAAAACGTTATCCCATGCCACCTCATACACTTACATGACCTGGATCAGCTCCCACTTGGGAAACAACCCAAACTTAAGGAAGGTTATCCTAATAGGACACCTTGAGACCTTCTCCAAACCTAGCTTGTCAAATTGCAAAGCGTCTTTGAGCATTTGTCTGGGTTAAAGCGGCTTTGATGTGCATGTTTGGGTAATTTAATTATTGGATTTGATTTACATGCTATGATCCATGTGACTTATCAGCCCCTGGAGGGAATACTTGTTGTTGTTACAGGACCTTACTCAGTGATTAGGTACACACAAGGGAATGACTAGCTTGGACCTTCATGGGGGATTAAATACCACATATAAATACTATAACCCCAACCAGGGGAGACAATACATTGAATATTTGCACTAGGAAGAAAGAAGGATGTTCCCTTTGGAGGCACCCTAACAGGCCTAGACCGAGGGGGGTATTTCTCTTCCTTATAGATATTGACCCTTGAAGGCCCAAGATGTCACCATCATGACTCTGAACATTACCCAGAGATAGGCATTTCATTTGGACATAGTTGTGAACTTGGTGGCACAAGTGGGCATGATTTGGGGTCTTTGGAGGCCAAGCGTTCTACATTCTAGGCCCAACGCTCCACCTTGGGGCCTCAACCTCACCCTAGAAGGGCATGATGTCACCCTTGGAGGTGTGTTTAGATGATAATTAATTTTTTTTATGTCAAATTTGTATTTTAATGTAAATTGGCCAGGTCGGCCTTAATTTTGACCTAAAATTAATTAAGGGTCAAAGTTTTGTATAAATAGAGAAAACGTACTCTCATCTTATCATAGAAACTCCTTACACAAGAGGATAGGTAGGAAATTTGCACCCTAGTAATGGATATTGGATGAAATTGTGAAGCACACTCTTGTATAAGGCTGATGTTTGCAAGTTGGATCAATCTTGGAAGCTTTTATGGTGATCTTGCATGGTATTTTCATGATTGTTCTTGGTGCAAGTAGGTAAAATATGCATTTTTTGTCATCTATTGAATGGTTTATGTATGGTTTTATTTTCCCATACAAGATTATGAAATTTTATGGTATAATTAATGCTTGAAGTAAGAAACTTAAATTGATACTTTCTTACTTTCTATTTGCCAATCTTTTCATTGAATTGATCTAGTGACTAGTGAGACCCTAGAACCCTAATTTGATATCGCTCTAAGGTTTTGGCCTAGTTATCTTTGACTAAGTTTTTATACCATAAGAATCCTAAGGAGAGAAAGGTGTTGGGGCCTAGAATTTCCTACACCTTAGTATCTTGTTTCTTGAGGAAAATGCATATGGGCACTTAAGTTACTACTTTTCCTATGCATCCTCCCTCTTAGACTTTTGTGCACTTTCAAAATTGATTTGTAGCTTTAGAAGAAGGTGCCCACTTGACTACATAAGCCCTAGAAGACACTAGTTCTAGCCTCTCTCTTATTGAAGGTTTGATTAAACAATTGAAAAATCTTTTCCTAAGATTTTACTAACTATCTCTAACCCTAGTTTAGCATAGAACAATAACCTATTTGTTGTTGTTATAAATGTTTGTTACTGCAATCTAATTGCAGCAAAGTTTCTGCATAATTGACTTTAAATGATAGCTAAACACTTCAAAAGTTGTTTATAACATTTTATTATCATTTTTATTAGTAAATGTTATATTTTTACCATCTTTTCAAGCAATTCTAAGGAGTATTTGTTGTAGTTGTTACATTTTATCAATTGTTGGTGTAAACTTATTAACTACTACAAATTTATATCATCTAGCACTTATTGTCATTGTCCATTGTCTCTTGAGGTGTTATTACCATATTTGTACTTGGAATTATTGTATACACATGCTATATTGTCTTGTTCTGGGAAGGTACATCAAGCACTTCATTAACCTCATCTTTGGGA
>JZKD02S0951348.1:28442-42788 GCA_000966675.3 Picea glauca
TCATCAATTTGATTCTTCTTTTCACTTAACTTTATCTGAAGTGCATCAATCAATTGATTCTTCATTTCAATTTCATCTGAAAAATCATTTACTGACTGGATTGTATCAACCATGTGATCAATTATGTTTTGGTTTTGAATTAACTTCATCTCAAGTGTTTGATTCAGTTTATCTTTCATATCAATTTGATCTTGTAATTCATGGTTGTATTCTTGCAGCACCTTTATTTCTTGAGAAGCGTTCTGTTACCCATTATTCTTTCACTCTCGCTCACTTGCACTCACTTTCTTGAACTCTTCTTGCTTAAACTTTCACGCTCTCTTGAACTTCAGGCTCGCTTGAATTTTCAACAAGTTGAGGATGTCAAATACTACTGAAAATGCACCCAAACTTGTGTTTTTACAATGATTTGAGTTAAACTACTCAACCTTGTCAATTTTACTCAAAATGACAATGAATCTTGGGTGTCGGACTCAACTGAGAATGCACCCAATTACAAAGAAATTCAACTTGATTTGATTGGATAAAAATAACTATAGTTGATCTTAATTACTTACACAAAATACAATTTGCAAGTTTACAATAAATGTTGATTTCAAAGTTGAGTTGATCTTCAAATTTGATGATGCTTCAAGTCCTTGATTATGAGCTTGATGTGTCCAATGTTGATGTGACTGCTAATTTGATATCTTCATTGCTTCTTAATTGAGAGATTTGATTGTCCTTGATTGTATGTGCTTCATTGGCATTAATTTGTGTGCTTATCTTGTTGTGGATTCCATGTGTGTATAGTTGTAGAGTAAATCAGAAGCGTAGTGTCAAAAATCGACACAAAACACCATGAAAACATTCAAAGAATCATTCACCATCGCACACAATACAAGGTGTACCTAAGATCCCCTTATTCAATTTCGGGCGGATCTAGGACACGAACAAAAAAAATTGCTTTTATTATGAGCTTCTTGTAGTGTTTGCTCAAATACAATTTTGAAGTTTTTCAATATTCTTCATGTCCCTAGATACCATGGGCTATCACTTACATCGCTTGGGTTTTAAAGTGACTAAGCATTACAATTGTATTTTACAAATATACTTAGGACTTTTTAAAATTACCCAACAACTAAACATATTCGTCGTACATTTCCATGAAAGAGGCTCACATATTATTGGAAAATAGTATTCTCCAACCATTATAAAACCACTTCATGTTGAGATCATTGGTTGTGAGGTTTGATCATTGTTGTAGAAAAATTGCTTGATTTTTGAAGTGGGATCATTGAGAAGACCATGGATCACATATCCCTGGCAGTTCGCTGGGAAAATCCAATGACACAGATCTCTTTACTAGAAGAAAGCTTTCCCTCTTGATCATTATTGATAGAACCACTACCTCAACAATTATCAATGTAACATCTTCAATATGCAATATCAGTAGCACTCTGTGCTTGCTTTGATCTCATCATTATTCAGGGTAGCAAGGAGCTATTCCAAAATGAATATCTTGTGCTCGGAGTGAGGTCCATAGCAGAGGCTTCCACATTATGGGTTTTGTAATCTACTCCATTGAGGGACAAACTGCATCCGATCCGATCTTTTATGCTGGCATGTGCATGTGGGCATCTTGAATTCAATTTAATGAGTGAATTATCTATTAAAAAAGGATACAGATCTGCATCCCAGTGATATTCACTGAGGGTTCATGAGTTTTTCATGTTCCAAATTGCTTCCATTGATCCTCTCCTCTCAAAATAGGGAAAATCGACTGGTCTGGTGTTCTTGGCTTGATAGAACCTCCGGCTCTAGAAATCCTCCTACTTGGAATTTTATTAGCCAAGAAATATAGACTATAGAACACAACGCAATAACAAGGCTCAATAGCTAATTAATATCTAACAACAATGAAGAGAATGAAAACAAAATCTGGCGATTTAGCTAAAAACTTGATTCAATCTATGTTGGTGCTTCATTTACAGGTGCAATATGAGAATAAGCAATTTAATTTTACCACAGATACACACTCAAATTGATTGTGTTCTCTGCCACGGATATAGAATAATATCTACACAGGACATCACGGGCCCAATAATAAATACAAGGATATTATTTTTATGGATAACTTACTGCAAAGTTTTCCGGGTCTTGATCCATGCTCGTTTGCGATGATTGTTTGTGATGATGATGTAGAGATCATTGTTGAATACTTATGCTTCGCCCTGCATGTATTCATCATAGGAACATGGACTATTGGGTGCGTAGATGTGTGTTTCTCCTTTCTTGAAATCTGTCACGCCTTCTCCCACTATCTCAACTTTCCCTGCATCCTCATGGCTATATATGCATACGTGCTTCAATAATCTTACATGCTTCATCATTGTCTCTTTAACGACCTCCCATGAATCACTATCATGGGATGACTACTGTTAAAATTTTTAATTAAATAAAGTACCAAGGCAAGTGTTTCTCTTCCCTAGGCACCTAAGGGGTGAGAAAGTGCCTAATGTGAGCCCTAGTCATTTAATTTGTGAGATGCAAATTAAAAGGTGAATTTATGACTAAAGTGAGGGTGAGTGAAGAGACCTCTAATATTGGCCACTCATCTAATCCAATCTCCACCGTTGGATTAAGAAACTCCTCACCTTCCCTCATGAGGTCGATTAGGGCAAGGGGGTGCACCCATTGTTGGGTTGTTCAAGCATTCTTGTTGAGAGAAAGAGAGAGAAAGAGAGAGGTCGAGATGAAGAAGAGGCAGCATTTGCAGAGATGGGAACGCATCCCAAGGTAGAAAGCTAGCACAATTTTCAAGGTAGGGTACACCATTGAATACAGACCATACGGTACGTATTTCTAGAGGCCATACACCCATTTTTCATGCACTGAAATTGAGGGAGATAGCAGAAGTATTTTTGAGAAGTTTGGCATGCATCCCAAGGCTTCCATATAGTCATTTATTGGCTCAGAAATCGAGGCACCTGCTGTCATTAATTTCTAGGTGAAATTTTGTACAGTTTGTACAGTTTTTGGCATGAATTTTGAGGGTTTTCAAGGAGTTGTTCCTGCTGCATATTCCATACAGTCTTAGCATAAATTTGGCACAAAAATAGAGACAGTTCGTACAACATTTATTACTAGGACAACCATACAGTTGTATAGATTTCTGGCACAAAAATTGAGGAGCTTATTCCAGGATTGTTCAGAAGGATTTTGCGAAAGAAAGTCTGAGATAAGTTTTTGTAATTTCTGAAGATGAATATGTTGTAGAAGAAATTTCTTTGAAGCTCATAAATAATAAAAATCCCTCTCTCACTAGTTTTCCCCTTGTGGGTTTTTCTAGGGTCGATATTAGACTGAAATTTTATGTGTCATTAATTTTCTGAGTTTTTATATGCTGCTGATATTTTATTTCTGCATTGAAAATGAAGTTCAGAATCCTCATGTTTCAGTTCTGAAATAATTTTTTGTTGTGTATTTAATTGCTGATATAAAACTGGGTTTGAGAATTAAACATTGGCTGAAAAATCAGCGAGACTAAAATTGGGTTGGGTTCTGAAAATTTTACATGGTATCAGAGCTGAGTTGAAGGGAAGCAGATATTTCAGCAGATAGAAAGTTGGGACATCATTCACTTCATAGGGAAGATTTTTGAATTTTTTATTTTCAGCAGAAAAGGGTCAATGGCTACTGGTTTGAGAGTTGAGGACAGACTTGATGGGGCAGCAAATTTTGGTGCTTGGAAGGAGAGGATGATCTTGATTTTGTAAGAAAACAAGTTGTGGGACAGTGTGGAGAATACCACTACTCATCATGTTGTGGTACCTACTGATGCTACTCTTCTTGCAACCTATACTAAGAAGAGTATCAAGGCTAAGATATTTATTCTTGATTCCATCAAGGATCATTTGATTCCTCACATGACGGGGAAGACACATGCCTATGAGATTTGGGAGTCTTTGACTAAATTGTACCAGAGTATAAATGAGAACCGGAAAATGGTTTTGAGGGAAACATTAAAGAGCATAAAAATGACCAAGGATGAAAATGTGGTCACATACCTTACTAGATTGACACAGGTGAGGGATGAGCTTGGAGCTATGGGGGAAGCCATAGTTGACAGTGATCTTGTGAGAACATCATTGAATGGAGTTTACAAACAATGGGTTGTTTTTGTGGAGGCCATTGTTGCTAGGGAGAAGCTTCCTGGTTGGGAATGTCTTTGGGATTACTTTGTTCAGGAGGAGACCCGGAGAGGTTATGTGCATGGTAGTTCATCTACAGGTCATGAGGAGGAGAATGTGGCTCTTGCTAGCACTAGCAAGAAGAAGTTCAAAAGGGGTCCAAAGGGAGGACAGAAGCCCAAGGGTGAAGGGAAGAAACACATGAGCAAAGTCAAGTGCTTTGCATGCCATAAGTTTGGGCACTATGTAGGACATTGTCTAAACAAGAAGAAGAAACAAATAGCAGCTTCGGTAGAGGTGGAAGAGTTTTCCACCAAGTTTGACAAGGAATTTTCCTTGATTGTGTGTCTATCCTTGAGGACCACTACTTCAGATACTTGGTATATTGACAGTTGTGCCTCTCACCATATGAAATAAGTTCGTGAGCACCTAACAGATCTTACTCAGTGTGGAGATGCAGAGGTAGTGCTTGGAGATGACCAGGAGGTCAAGGTGGCTGGTTGTGGGACCATATCATTTCGGAGGGAGTCTTTGCCTTCCATGACTTTGACAGAGGTTCTATATGTTCCGGGCTTGAAGAAGAACTTAGTGTTAGTTTCTACTATTAAGGAGAAGGGATATGAGGTCTTGTTAAATGATGGGCAGGTGCGTCTTTTTCCCAGAGGGTCTAGCATCACTTCGGTGAAAGTGATCGGTACTAGACATGAGAGACTATACAAGTTTTTGTTCCAGCTAGTGAGAGCATTGATTCATTCTACCAGCAACAGCAATGACCTATGTGAGCTATGGCATAGGAGGATGACACATTTGCACCATGGGGATTTGAGAGTTCTGAGGGAGATGGTGACCAAGGTTTCAGATTTTAGTTCATAGCACCATGAGTTGTGCAAGGGGTGTGCTTTGGGAAAGTACACCAAGACTGATTTTTTGAGCAGTGACAGTAGAGAAACAGGGATACTTGATCTTATACATTCATATGTATGTGGCCCGATGTCTTCGGCATCATTGACTGGTTCCCTATACTATGTTGTATTCATTGATGACTTCTCTCAGAAGTCTTGGATTTTCTTCATGAAGACCAAAGGACAGGTCTTCAGTCGGTTCCAAGAGTTCAAAGCTCTTGCGGAGAACCAGACAAGGAAGAAAATCAGAGTCCTRAGATYGGACAATGGGGGTGAGTATACCTCYAAGGAGTTCATGGAATTTTGTGCAAGAGAGGACATCAGGAGGGAGTTGAATGTTTCTTACAACCCGCAGTAGAATGGGGTTGCAGAGAGGAATAACAAGGCCATTGTTGGGGYTGTAAGAGCCATGTTACATGATCAGGGGCTGCCACTATTTCTATGGGCTGAGGCATGCTACACTATAGTTTATTTGCARAACAGGAGTCCTCACAAGGTTGTGGGGAGCATCACTCCTGAAGAGGCTTTCTATGGGAAGAAGCYTGAGGTGGGGCACCTTYGTATTTTTGGGTGMATCACATTTTCATATGTCCCTTATGAGAAGAGGACAAAGCTAGAGCCCAYGACARAGAGAGGGATATATTTTATGTACAATGAGACTTCAAAGGCTTTCCATATATACCTTCCTTCCTTGAGGAAGACTKTCTTGAGGAGGGATGTCATATTTGAGGAAGAAGAAGCCTTTAGAAAGTCTAGAGGGACAMAAAAGTGTRAGCAGTATTCACCACAGATTCAGGTGAGTCCGCAGCAAAATACAATGACACAAAGTTMAGGGCCACCAGTTTCCRGATCGACAGGTTCACARGTGACAGGGCCACAGAGTTYAGGTTCATAGGCTACTGGTCCACTAGTTTTAGGATCAGGTACTTCAGAGTCTACTACATGATCATTGTCTTCAGGAGATGGGGTTGAGCAGGCAGAKTCCCCTCCATAGGACACTACTTCAGAGACAAGGAAGCCCAAGTGGCTTCAGGACACTTTGAGGGAGGCAYAGGRTTYAGTGGGGAATCCCAGACAAGTAGTGAGGGAGAGTAAACCTCCCRAGAGGTTTTGTAGCTACATCACGATGGTGAGCAGTATTCGRGAGTCTGAGCCTTCCACTTTTGAGGAGGCCACTAGTAGACAGGTATGGAGAGATGCCATGATGGAAGAGTACAATTCCATCATGAAGAAYGATGTCTGGGAAGTTGTTCCTAGACCCGAGGGGAAGTCAGTGGTGACTTCCAGGTGGCTCTACAAGCTAAAGCATGTTGCATATGGCAGCATTGAGAAGTACAAAGCTYRTTTTGTGGATYRGGGGTTTTCACAGGTTGATGGAGTYGACTATGATGAGACCTTTGTGCCGGTTGCTAGATACACTTCGATCAGGGAAGTGATCTCCATTGCAGCARAGATGGGTTGGAAGATCCACCARATGGATGTGAAGAACGCATTTCTGAATGGTCTTATTGAGGAGGTGYATATTGARAAGCTATTGGGCTTTGAGGTGCATGGGAGAGAGTCTCATGCATGTAGACTAAAGAAGGCATTGTATGGGMTGWAACAAGCTCCCAGAGCTTGGTATTCAAGGATAGATGCCTATTTGCAACAGTTGGGTTTTGAAAAGAGTGAGGTGGATCCCAACCTATACTTCATTKTGGYTGGAGAGGATCCCCTCATTCTTCTTCTATATATGGATGATCTTTTCATTACARGGGTAGAGAGACTCATCAAMAACTACAAGGAGAGCCTTGCTTTAGAGTTCAAGATGACTAACATTGGACTGATGCATTAATTTTTGGGTTTGGAGGTTTGGTAAGAGCCTGGACACATCTTCCTSGGACAGGGGAAGTATGCATGTGACATTTTGAGAATATTTCAGATGGGAGATAGCAGGCCCATGACCACTCCCATGATTACCAACTGGAAGAAGCTTCATGCTTCTGAKTCATAGTTGGTGGATTCCACTTTGTATCGTCAGTTGATTTGGTCATTGATKTATTTGGTCAATACCAGGCTRGATATTTGTTTTGCTGTCAACACTCTCAGTCAGTTCATGGTGGAGCCTAGGAGAGTGCACTGRGTGGCAGTAAAACATGTGCTCATGTATCTTTGTGGTACGGTAKATTATGGTTTGGACTATCAGAGAGGAGATGGAGTTYGTCTRGTTGGTTATACAGACTCAGATTGGGCAGGATGTGTCAGTGATAGSAAAAACACTTCARGGTGCTTTTTTGGATTGGGATCAATAGTTGTGTCTTGGTTCAGTTGGAAACAAAAGTCAGTGGCTTTYAGTTCTRTAGAGACAGAGTATATGGMAACCAGTCAGGCYAGTTGTGAGGCCCTTTGGCTTCGCAAGATGCTGGTGGGATTGTTYGGTGTGCAGTTGAGGCCTACCATGATTTACTGTGATAATCAGAGTTGCATTAAACTCTYRGAGAATCCAGTTTTTCATGACTRGTCTAAGCACATCGAGATTCGTTATCACTTCATTCGTGACTATGTTCAGAGAGGAGCTRTGGAGCTAYAATACATATCTAYAGAGGAGCAGGTTGCAGACATACTCACCAAGGCATTGGGCARAGGCAAGTTTGTATTTTTTAGGGACAATCTTGGAGTGGTGAGTAAMGCTTTCCTTGGTGTGAGGGAGTGTTAAAAATTKTAATTAAATAAAGTACCAAGGCAAGTGTTTCTCTTCCCTAGGTGCCTAAGGGRTGAGAAAGTGCCTAATGTGGGCCCTAGTCATTTAATTTGTGAGATGCAAATTAAAAGGTGGCTTTATGACTAAAGTGAGGGTGAGTGAAGAGACATCTAATCTCARCCACTCATCTAATCCAATCTCCACCGTTGKATTAAGAAACTCCTCACCTTCCCTCATGAGGTCGATTAGGGCAAGAGGGCGCACCCATTGTTGGGTTGTTCAAGCATTCTTGTTGAGAGAGSAAGAGAGAGAAAGAGAGAGTTYGAGCTGAAGAAGAGGTAKCATTTGCAGAGYTGGGCATGCATCCCAAGGTAGMAAGCTAGAACAAATTTCAAGGCAGGGTACAACATTGAATGCAGACCGTATGGTACGGATTTATAGAGGTCGTACAACCATTTTTCATGCACAGAAATCGAGGGAGATAGMAAAAGTATTTCTAAGAAGTTTAGCATGCATCCCAAGRATGCCATACAGTCATTTATTGGCATAGAAATMGAGGCACCTACTGTCATTAATTTCTGGGTGAAATTTCATAYAGTCCGTACARTTTTTGGCACAAATTTTGAGGGTTGTACAACAGWKTTTTMGAGAAKATTGTGCACAGTTTTCGAGGAGYTGTTCTTKCTRCATATTTTGTACAGTCTTAGCARAAATTTGGCWCAAAAATYKAGACAGTCCGTACAACATTTATTGYTGGGAAAACCGTACAGTTGTACRGATTTTTGGCACATAAACCGAKGAGCTTTTTCTAGGACTGTTCAGAAGGATTTTGCGAAAGAAAGTCTGAGATAATTTTTTGTAATCTCTGAAGATGAATATGTTGTAGAAGAAAATTCTCTAAAGCTCATAAATAATAAAAATCCCTCTCTCAYTGGTTTTCCCCTTGTGGGTTTTTCCAGGGTCGATATTAGACCRAAAATTTCTATGTCATTAATTTTCTGAGMTTTTATATGCTACTGATATTTTATTTCTGTGTTGAAAATGAATTTCAGAAWCCTCAYGTTTYAGTTCTGAAATAATTTTCTATTGTGTATTTAATTGYTRATATAAAACTAGGTTTGGGCATTAAACATTGGCTGAAAAATCAGCGAGACTGAAACTGGGTTGGGGTCTGAAAATTTTACAACTACCAGGCCCTTTAAGACCAAAGGTKCTCYGATACTAATTGAATAAATGGAGCATAAGAAAATTAGGACCAGAACATTGATGGAAAAGGCCTCAAGCCATAATTCTCAACATGTATTCATCTAAATGATACAAATATATAATAAAACAATTAAACCACCTCAATTTCTCTCACAACAACACCTCATCAAGAGATAAGGTAGAAGGAGGCAAAGTAGGAATCTAGAAACACACTTAGGATAACAACTATATCCTTAAATGTGAAAATACATTAGGTGGTTCTAGGACTTAATGATTGTATATGAGAAAGAGGCTAACATGGGCAAGTACATATTGYACGATAACARGACCAACATATCTAATATTTCATTTTCCATCCCTCAATTTGTTCTCCTATTTTTCTTTTCCTTTTCACTTCATTTTTTTCTTTACTTTTTTTTYYTTACATTTTACTTCTAATGTTACATTGTCTTTACTTGTACCTTTATTAATTGCCAAATATATTTTTTGTGTTGATTCTTACTACCATTCACTTATGTTTAGATCCATTTTAGATTACACCTCCCCATTAAGAGGATTTTTTATCTCCAAAATCTTAGAGGAAACCAATCTAGATCAAAGTGCCTTTTGTCTACTTCTATGGAACATGGCTCTGAGTTTGTCTATTGGATATATCTCCGAATCTAGATCTAGATCTAGCTTGTGACTCTGGATTCTAGCTTTGGTTCTTTCTATGGTTGGAGCTCTAGTTATTGGCTCACTTGTCCCAAAAATATAGAGGTTTTATCATTGAATATGAACTTTGAGCAATATCCATATTTGAACTCTTCACCCATAATTCAGTCTCATATTCAATGTGCAAGTCTCTTGCATTCTCAAACTTGGCGATAATCTATTTTGGAAAGAAATGAAGGCCAATTTAAATTTTGGTATGTTTTTTTTGTCCAGTGAGATTTTGGAAATTATGCCATCATGTAGTGATTCCATAAGAGGAAGTGTGGACCACCCTCTTTTGATAGGATCAATTGCTTCCTAACATGGGAAAAAATATTTGCAACAAACTCTACAATCTTCAGATTTTGCAATTTGTTAATTAGAATTCCTACATTCCTCCACTTAATAAAATAAATGTATAGCTTTCTTCAAGAAAAGTGTGGGTTATTAACCATTTCAATTTCTATCACCATGGGAAAGAAATCAAATTCCTTGAATGCAATTTTACATGCCCCTACATGCTATTTATAAGAGACTTTGAACATTGGTAAGCCGGTTCACTAGATGATGAGTCATTCTTCAACCAAATTGAAATTAAAGAAACATCATCCCATGCTTGATATTCTTCTTTGCTCTCTTTGTCTTCCACTAAAGAATTTATTGCTTCATTGATAAGGTTGACCTCTTGGGATGTTGCAACTCCCTGGATAGATTTTGCTTCTTAGGTTGGATATGCAGGGAACTCTTCATCCTCTTTACTCTTCAATCTACACGCTCTTCTATTGGGTGTGTGGTTTTTGGGATGAAGCTTTGGATGAAGGTACCAAAACTTTACTTCTTAATTTCCACTCCACTTGTACCAATGGAAAAATTTCTTGGTGTTTCTATATGGACTACCTGAAATAGTCCTTTTCTCTTTGTTCCTCTAAATTCATTGTTTGTCTGCGTAAGTCTTCTTGTCATTCCTCCTATAAAATTAATTTGTCTTGTGGCATGTGCCATTTTTCTCCCATCAATAGTCCTCGATATAGAATTTCTTCCCACAAAATAAATATAGTTTGGCATAACAACAACTGGTAGCTTTATGGCCTTTCTTCTTGCAACAATGACAAAAAAGATATTTCATACCTACTACATACCTCTTTCTCTTTGTCTTATTCTTCTATTTAATATTCTTTCCACTTATTCTAAGTGATAGTGTAGGTTGAGACTTTTCTCTTTCCTCATCACCATCCTTATGAAATATGCCACAAGAAGCATGGATTGGTAGTGTGATTCCATCCTCATTTGTTGTTTCTCTTTCTTTTTATGAGTGGGTTAATTATACCATGTATTTTTCCTTCACAAATGTGATCTTGTTGTTTGTGTCTTTTCCGTTCTACCATAAAAACCTAGGCCTTCATGATTGACCCTTGATTGAGCTACAATAGGTCCTGTGATGCCTTATCTTATCCTGCCTATCACTTATCGACCATAGAACATATACCTTAACAAATTTGAACCAATTTCCTAATATGATTTTCGAATTTACCAAAATGATATTGACAAAATTCTAAGAAAGGTGAAATTACGAGCTTTTTCTCGGTCATCGTGATGGCCTAGAAAATGGAAATGGAAGGTGAATTCACTTCCTTGGTCTCTTGGATAGCTTCTTATATCTTTGAAAATGTGTATTCCTTATTTTCCAACTCTTGGTGCAACTAATCCATCTGAGTGAGTCTATCCTCCTTCCATCTATCCATTTGGATCACCTTCTCTCCCAACTACATAGGTTACAATTTAATCAGGTCCCAATCTACCATAACCATTGTGAGAGAGTCTTGGAATTAATCAAATCACTTATTTAGCAATGACATTGATTGTCAAAGGTCTCAATTTTCTTCAAGTGCTAAGGATAGGTGCACACCATCACATCGTGCACTTAACCAAAACCACACCATAGATCGGATGGGAAGATAGAGTGCTCATTCCATCCAATAGACAAGAAGTATTATTATATCCGAAGAGGATAGATGCCTTGGGCATGAAATGAGCCAAGGGGGGATTGATGAGATGCTTTATAACTCAAGTTATAAGATGAACAGTTTGACGAAAGCTTATGGGAAAGACTTGAGCACTCCACCAAATGGACATGTACGCTAAGGCATATAGGGAGCGCTTAGTTGAGTTGGCCTAACTCACCTAAGGGACCCCCATGCCAAATAAAATAGTGATATGAATGATTAGTGGGTGCAACTTGGTGGACTAGTAGGTTAGCTCACTCATGCAAAAAGATATGGGTTGGTTCGCATGGACCAACGCCTATATAAGGAACAAGGGTGAGACCACAAGGAAATAATGACAACAGGTAATGAATTGATAAGACGTTTAGTGACCAAGAGGGGGAGTTGAGTGACTGAGGCAAGAGGAAACATGGACCACATGTTTGAAGCATGAGGGTGAAGGGTTTCATTTTGAGTGTTCTGGTTGTGTCACAAAAAGGTTTGCAAGGTGGATGTGACAGAGGTCTATCCTATGTGTTTCGCACATGTGTATTGTTGTATATAACTAAGAGGAAGCTACTTGTAAATATTCTTTGGTGTATCACAAGCTATAGTCTTGTCACCCCATTGTCTATTGTAATATACTTGGGTGTTAGGTTGGTTTGGCCACCCAACTTATTTACACAAAAATATTATTGTGTACTTGATGCATTCTTGTTACATGTTGCATGTTCTACATATGAATGTTATCATGAGATGTTAAATGATAAATATTCTAAGTGTTAGGAATAATCCAAGCCAAGTATACTGGAGTGGCCTTGTTGTCAAGTCGAAAAAATGTGATGATACATGTTGTTGAGGATGTTGGATGTCTGCAATCCAACCGAACTCTTTAGTGGAGTGATAAAAGATTTTCAGTGGAGGTAGGAGGTTAGAGGTTTTTGCAGATGTTTTTAACACCAGTGCACCTCAATGGTCATAATGCACTAGTTTTCTCACAAACATAATTCCCCAGTCCTTAACAAATTAAGTGCACTGATAACCATTATTAATATAAAATGATAAAATATAATTTTTGTTTAAAAAATATAAAATGCATAATGATGCTCCATGACAAACTAAGTGAAATGGTGCATATATAAAGGACGCACTATACCAGGTTAGAAAAATTGGTTATTCCATTAAATAAAACAAAAAAACCATAAAACCTCCCACGACATGCTTAAAAACACCTACAACCCTGGTGCATATACAATAGAAAAACAACAAAAAAAAATAATAGAGTGCCTAATAGTAATATATCCTTGAGTTTTTTTAATATATACCCAAAACTCCAACCGTTGGGTTACTCATACTAGAACACACCAGTGCATCCAACTATATGGCATACTGCTATAGGGTAAAATAAAAAGAGCATAGTGATGCATTCGGGTACTAAAGAACAAACTAGCGCATCTTAATATTAGGTGCACTGTGATAGGGTAAAATAAAATAAAAATTACCTAACCGAATTGCATTATCAAGTTTCCTTCTATGCTTCGAACCTATTACAAAATAATTGGTTCTCACCCTCCATCTACCGTCACCCCATTTGGTAGTGCTCTACAATGTTTCTTCCTCAGTGCCCTTGTAGATTCCATACATTTTCGATTTTTGGAAAAAAGTCAAAATTTTAAATTCTACTCTATGGGCCAACTATGCCTCCTTAGGATAGAAGAAACCAGGTAAATTATTTGTTATCTCTTTATTTTAATTTTTATCGGATTAAAATTTTAAAATTGGCCTTAAATTTGCCATTTTTTCATTTTTTTTTCTAAATAATACATGGTACTCTTTACGCATTTGGTTCTCCCTAGACATGGTGCATCCTGTGAATTTATAGGAATCCCTGCAAAATATGCATCATATGAATTAATATGATTCATTTCTAGAAGTGCGTATAAAATTACACAATGCATTGCTAAACACTAAGAACCACACACAAGAATGGGGTTATGCATTACCAGTGCCTCTATCTTAGAAGAGGTACCATTTTCTCAAAAACACCCACTAGTGCATTCTAACAAATTAAACACACTAGTGACCCTCACCAAACTAAATGCCACATGACTGAGGTGTTATAAAATACAATGCATAGATAAAAATACACATCGGGGATCCAAACAACATGGGTCAATGAACATATTAGATTACCTTAATTGTGCATATCATTTTAGATGAGGCACCACAAACTGATGTGTTATATGGAATAACATGCACTAGTACAACATTGCATCACTCTAAACATATAATAATTACCATACTGGTGCATTTAATTACTAACATAGCATCGGTGCGCCATACAACATGGACCACTCTGAAAATTGTGAACATGGATCATCGAACTTATTAGTGCACCTTAATGGTGTGTATCATTTTATACGAGGCACTAAAAATTAGTTCATTTTAATGAATAACCTGCACTAATTGATAGCATCACATAACAAATATAAAAAAAATAACATATTAGTGCATTTAATGACAAATCATTGCTGCACCAAATAACATAAAACACTGAGAACGATGCTTGTTTTTTGAGAAACATCAATGTTTAGGGTGTATATGATTTATTAAATGTGCATCGGTTAATTTACCAAAAAATTTTTGCAAACAAAAATTCATTTTAGTTTTTAATAAACACAAAATGGTTATATATGTGTGCGGTTTATAAT
>JZKD02S0951348.1:42798-59550 GCA_000966675.3 Picea glauca
TTAGGTCACTAGGGACATCTCCCTTGGGGTAATATTAACATACTCCTAAAAAGAAAAGGGATTCCTATTAAGGTGATAGTGATAGGTCACCCCCATGTTACTCCAATATTGTCTCACTTTCCTTGGGCTTTAGGAAAGTACAGATTGTGCGATAACCGTTTTTGCAATTACAGATGTTATCCCCTACCCTAGGAATAAATAAGGAGATCACGTCTCGAGGCCCACAGGTCCTATACATGGAGTACCGAGATTCAGACGATTTGAGCCTGGCCCTGAAGGGCCTCTCTTTTCTTTAGGTATCCATCTCACGAGCATGGGCCCGAAGTGGCAGTAAGTCTTTCTCCATGAGGTAATAAGTTTCTATAGCATGGTATGTGTCACTCGGATTTTTGAAGCACTCGAATATGTTGCATTGAATTCTCCTTCATTTCATAACGTTTACTTGGAAATTATGGACTTTGACTTTTTATACCTGGAAGGGTGACATGGTTCCCTAGTAAGTTGATCTCCCTTTTGGATGGGTTTCCACTAGGTGGGTCTGTGAAAGGTCATTGTTTATTCCCTCCATACTTGCCACTTTCCATATTTATTCCACTCATCTCCCCTTACCTTTGTTCGGGCATTGGGATTTGGCCACACTAGGAAGGGTTGTATCTTTCCTTGTGGGAAGAAGGGGATAAAGGCCCAAAGGGTTAAATTAGTTGGAAAGAGTTAAAAACCAATATTGAAACCTTTGATATGCTTCACCCAGGTATTCTCGAGAAAGAAGTAAAAATCTTCTGAGTAAAAAAAGGTTACCCATAAGATAAATAAACATTAAAGGTACTAGTTGATGGATAGGAGGTCTCATCACGAGCCAACCTATTATGATCATGTAGTGATATAAAAGTACCACCTATATAGTCACCAAACTAGGGTAGTGGATCTTAGTGGCATAGCTAAGAGAAATGGGGTCTCAACCCAAGCCAACCTTGTCATATCCATGAAAGTTTTGTGCATAATGTTGTCACTTATGGTCATCAAGCCAAAAAAAATTCCCTCAACTATTCCCTTGAAGCACAAAAGAAAAATATCAAAAACAATAAAGCTAAGACTAAAAGGAAATGAATGGGATAGGAAATAATAATATTTATGACAAGGTACAACTCGCCCTCTACAAAGGCACCCATAGGTGAGACTTAAAATTCCCTATTATTACTACACCCCATGCCAAAAACGTTATCCCATGCCACCTCATACACTTACATGACCTGGATCAGCTCCCACTTGGGAAACAACCCAAACTTAAGGAAGGTTATCCTAATAGGACACCTTGAGACCTTCTCCAAACCTAGCTTGTCAAATTGCAAAGCGTCTTTGAGCATTTGTCTGGGTTAAAGCGGCTTTGATGTGCATGTTTGGGTAATTTAATTATTGGATTTGATTTACATGCTATGATCCATGTGACTTATCAGCCCCTGGAGGGAATACTTGTTGTTGTTACAGGACCTTACTCAGTGATTAGGTACACACAAGGGAATGACTAGCTTGGACCTTCATGGGGGATTAAATACCACATATAAATACTATAACCCCAACCAGGGGAGACAATACATTGAATATTTGCACTAGGAAGAAAGAAGGATGTTCCCTTTGGAGGCACCCTAACAGGCCTAGACCGAGGGGGGTATTTCTCTTCCTTATAGATATTGACCCTTGAAGGCCCAAGATGTCACCATCATGACTCTGAACATTACCCAGAGATAGGCATTTCATTTGGACATAGTTGTGAACTTGGTGGCACAAGTGGGCATGATTTGGGGTCTTTGGAGGCCAAGCGTTCTACATTCTAGGCCCAACGCTCCACCTTGGGGCCTCAACCTCACCCTAGAAGGGCATGATGTCACCCTTGGAGGTGTGTTTAGATGATAATTAATTTTTTTTATGTCAAATTTGTATTTTAATGTAAATTGGCCAGGTCGGCCTTAATTTTGACCTAAAATTAATTAAGGGTCAAAGTTTTGTATAAATAGAGAAAACGTACTCTCATCTTATCATAGAAACTCCTTACACAAGAGGATAGGTAGGAAATTTGCACCCTAGTAATGGATATTGGATGAAATTGTGAAGCACACTCTTGTATAAGGCTGATGTTTGCAAGTTGGATCAATCTTGGAAGCTTTTATGGTGATCTTGCATGGTATTTTCATGATTGTTCTTGGTGCAAGTAGGTAAAATATGCATTTTTTGTCATCTATTGAATGGTTTATGTATGGTTTTATTTTCCCATACAAGATTATGAAATTTTATGGTATAATTAATGCTTGAAGTAAGAAACTTAAATTGATACTTTCTTACTTTCTATTTGCCAATCTTTTCATTGAATTGATCTAGTGACTAGTGAGACCCTAGAACCCTAATTTGATATCGCTCTAAGGTTTTGGCCTAGTTATCTTTGACTAAGTTTTTATACCATAAGAATCCTAAGGAGAGAAAGGTGTTGGGGCCTAGAATTTCCTACACCTTAGTATCTTGTTTCTTGAGGAAAATGCATATGGGCACTTAAGTTACTACTTTTCCTATGCATCCTCCCTCTTAGACTTTTGTGCACTTTCAAAATTGATTTGTAGCTTTAGAAGAAGGTGCCCACTTGACTACATAAGCCCTAGAAGACACTAGTTCTAGCCTCTCTCTTATTGAAGGTTTGATTAAACAATTGAAAAATCTTTTCCTAAGATTTTACTAACTATCTCTAACCCTAGTTTAGCATAGAACAATAACCTATTTGTTGTTGTTATAAATGTTTGTTACTGCAATCTAATTGCAGCAAAGTTTCTGCATAATTGACTTTAAATGATAGCTAAACACTTCAAAAGTTGTTTATAACATTTTATTATCATTTTTATTAGTAAATGTTATATTTTTACCATCTTTTCAAGCAATTCTAAGGAGTATTTGTTGTAGTTGTTACATTTTATCAATTGTTGGTGTAAACTTATTAACTACTACAAATTTATATCATCTAGCACTTATTGTCATTGTCCATTGTCTCTTGAGGTGTTATTACCATATTTGTACTTGGAATTATTGTATACACATGCTATATTGTCTTGTTCTGGGAAGGTACATCAAGCACTTCATTAACCTCATCTTTGGGACAGAGATTTAGTGACTTTGGTAACCAATGATATGGGGGAATATATCTCGAACATAACCCTAACTTTCGAACACTTTAGGTTACCGGTGACTCCTCCCCTATGGTAGACCTTGCCTATCCCAAAAAAGAGGGGATTTCCTATTAAGGTGACAATGATAGGATATTTTGTTTGTTATGCCAATATCTCTTACTTACCTTGTTCTTTGGGATGAAGAAATGGAGCATAAGAAAATTAGGACCAGAAAATTGTTGGAAAAGGCCTCAAGACATAATTCTCAACATGTATTCATCTAAATGATACAACTATATAATAAAACAATTAAACCACCTCAATTTCTCTCACAACAACACCTCATCAAGAGATAAGGTAGAAGGAGGCAAAGTAGGAATCTAGAAACACACTTAGGATAACAACTATATCCTTAAATGTGAAAATACATTCGGTGGTTCTAGGACTTAATGATTGTATATGAGAAAGAGGCTAACATTCCCCCCCTCAATCATAAGTCCAAGTCTTCATGATGAAACTCCTGAGCTAAGCTGCACTGAAGAACTACCTGAAAAACCGCCAAATATGGATGCTGAGAAATCTAGAAAAAACCACTATGTAAGCATGTGAGCCAAAATGCCAACAATTTGTTCACTGATGTGAAATCCATAATGATGAGAGTGCACAAAGAGAAGTGATTCAGTTGCAAGTCTGTGGCATCCATGAAAACGATTTACAACTCAATCATTTTCAATATGCAATGCAGAAGGATCCATCTGTCCTCTTCTAGGTCCAATGACCATCTAGGTGAACTAGATGTTCACATCATTGCTCTAAAAAAAAACAAAATCCCTGTGTATGATTCAATATAGAACCATCATTCTGCCAAAGTTTGCCATCTACATACTGCAGTTGCCCATTTGGAAAATTCGATACTCATCTGGAATATTTGTTGTCGAAACTTTCAGTATGACAACCATCTACAATTCCATCTACAATTCCATCATTAATTCCCCCCTTTTTCAAATTAAAGGAGAGACCACAAGTGGTTTCACTAACCATCTTCACTAGAGTTTTGAACTCCCCCCCTTAAGGTGCATGAGGGTTTCACTTTCACTCCATTTTTGTGTACAACTCAAAGTGGGCATGTGGAATTAACCACATGTTATCTCATCTCCTGAGGGCCATGCTTGAAAGCTACACCATAAGGGGACCACTTTGGAGTTATATACATATTGTATCTGAATCATCACCAAAATATTCTAGAGTAGTTGTTTGAAATCTTTTAATTGTTTCCATTTTTCTATGTAGTTGGGGCTTTACCTCTGTCCTAAATAGATGGTAATACCGATGTATTTTCGTTACTTGTTGATTCCATTTCCATAAAGTTAGCCATCCATAATTAATTGTTTGCTTAAGATTTTTCTTCTTGTGACATTTTTCTTTGAGGTGATTTGTCTTCCCACAATGAAGACAAGGATGGAGATAAAAACACTGTGACTCCAAGTGACCAACTCTATGACAACGTTGGCACTTTTTAGTAATATTCTTCAATTCTTCATGAAAACCTGCACGCAGAAATTGAATTGGTTTAGAGTAATCTGGGATATAAAATCTATTGCTTTTGTCATATCCTAATCCATGCCGATATTTGTTGAATGGTAATTCTTCCCAAGGTCTAACAAATTTCTTGGAAAAATGATTTCAACTTTGTTCTTTTACTTCTTCACATTTGTTGTTGTTGCTAGCATTCCATGCTTATTTTTGGAATTCATCTTTGAAAGATTCCATATCTTCTATCTCTTTTGTATCAACTAATTAGATAAGGTCTTGTGTGTCACAAAATGCATCAACCTTTTGTATGAACTCATTTGTATCACATGTTGCATTAACCATTTGGATAAGCTCCTCTGTAGCACATGTTGCATCAATCTTCTCTATTAGATCCTCTATGTCACAACTTGCATCAAACTTCTCTATCAAATCCTATGTGTCACAACTTGCATCAACTTTTTGAGTTGCTTCAGATGCTGCATCAATCATGTCATCAATTTGATTCTTCTTTTCACTTAACTTTATCTGAAGTGCATCAATCAATTGATTCTTCATTTCAATTTCNCATTGTCTCTTGAGGTGTTATTACCATATTTGTACTTGGAATTATTGTATACACATGCTATATTGTCTTGTTCTGGGAAGGTACATCAAGCACTTCATTAACCTCATCTTTGGGATAGAGATTTAGTGACTTTGGTAACCAATGATATGGGGGAACATATCTCGAACATAACCCTAACTTTCGAACACTTAAGGTTACCGGCGACTCCTCCCCTATGGTAGACCTTGCCTATCCAAAAAAAGAGGGGATTTCCTATTAAGGTGACAATGATAGGATATCTTGTTTGTTATGCCAATATCTCTTACTTACCTTGTTCTTTGGAATGAAGAAATGGAGCATAAGAAAATTAGGACTAGAAAATTGTTGGAAAAGGCCTCAAGACATAATTCTCAACATGTATTCATCTAAATGATACAAATATATAATAAAACAATTAAACCACCTCAATTTCTCTCACAACAACACCTCATCAAGAGATAAGGTAGAAGGAGGCAAAGTAGGAATCTAGAAACACACTTAGGATAACAACTATATCCTTAAATGTGAAAATACATTCGGTGGTTCTAGGAATTAATGATTGTATATGAGAAAGAGGCTAACATTCCCCCCCTCAATCATAAGTCCAAGTCTTCATGATGAAACTCCTGAGCTGAGCTGCACTGAAGAATTGCCTGAAAAACCGCCAAATATGGATGCTGAGAAATCTAGAAAAAACCACTATGTAAGCATGTGAGCCAAAATGCCAACAATTTGTTCACTGATGTGAAATCCAATATGATGAGAGTGCACAAAGAGAAGTGATTCAGTTGCAAGTCTGTGGCATCCATAAAAATGATTTACAACTCAATCATTTTCAAGTTGCAATGCAGAAGGATCCATCTGTCCTCTTCTAGGTCCAATGACCATCTAGGTGAACCAGATGTTCACATCATTGATCTAAAAAAAAAAAACATCCATGTGTATGATTCAATATAGAACCATCATTCTGCCAAAGTCTGCCATCTACATACTGCAGTTGCCCATTTGGCAAATTCGATACTCATCTGTCATATTTGTTGTCAAAACTTTCAGTATGACAACCATCTGCAATTCGATCATAAATTCCATCATTAATTCCCCCCTTTTTCAAATTAAAGGAGAGACCACAAGTGGTTTCACTAACCATCTTCACTAGAGTTTTGAACTCCCCCCCTTAAGGTGCATGAGGGTTTCACTTTCACTCCATTTTTGTGTACAACTCAAAGTGGGCATGTGGAATTAACCACATGTTATCTCATCTCCTGAGGGCCATGCTTGAAAGCTACACCATAAGGGGACCACTTTGGAGTTATATACATATTGTATCTGAATCATCACCAAAATATTCTAGAGTAGTTGTTTGAAATCTTTTAATTGTTTCCATTTTTCTATGTAGTTGGGGCTTTACCTCTGTCCTAAATAGATGGTAATACCGATGTATTTTCGTTACTTGTTGATTCCATTTCCATAAAGTTAGCCATCCATAATTAATTGTTTGCTTAAGATTTTTCTTCTTGTGACATTTTTCTTTGAGGTGATTTGTCTTCCCACAATGAAGACAAGGATGGAGATAAAAACACTGTGACTCCAAGTGACCAACTCTATGACAACGTTGGCACTTTTTAGTAATATTCTTCAATTCTTCATGAAAACCTGCACGCAGAAATTGAATTGGTTTAGAGTAATCTGGGATATAAAATCTATTGCTTTTGTCATATCCTAATCCATGCCGATATTTGTTGAATGGTAATTCTTCCCAAGGTCTAACAAATTTCTTGGAAAAATGATTTCAACTTTGTTCTTTTACTTCTTCACATTTGTTGTTGTTGCTAGCATTCCATGCTTATTTTTGGAATTCATCTTTGAAAGATTCCATATCTTCTATCTCTTTTGTATCAACTAATTAGATAAGGTCTTGTGTGTCACAAAATGCATCAACCTTTTGTATGAACTCATTTGTATCACATGTTGCATTAACCATTTGGATAAGCTCCTCTGTAGCACATGTTGCATCAATCTTCTCTATTAGATCCTCTATGTCACAACTTGCATCAAACTTCTCTATCAAATCCTATGTGTCACAACTTGCATCAACTTTTTGAGTTGCTTCAGATGCTGCATCAATCATGTCATCAATTTGATTCTTCTTTTCACTTAACTTTATCTGAAGTGCATCAATCAATTGATTCTTCATTTCAATTTCATCTGAAAAATCATTTACTGACTGGATTGTATCAACCATGTAATCAATTATGTTTTGGTTTTGAATTAACTTCAACTCAAGTGTTTGATTCAGTTTATCTTTCATATCAATTTGATCTTGTAATTCATGGTTGTATTCTTGCAGCACCTTTATTTCTTGAGAGGCGTTCTGTTACCCATTATTCTTTCACTCTCGCTCACTTGCACTCACTTTCTTGAACTCTTCTTGCTTAAACTTTCATGCTCTCTTGAACTTCAGGCTCGCTTGAATTTTCAACAAGTTGAGGATGTCAAATACTACTGAAAATGCACCCAAACTTGTGTTTTTACAATGATTTGAGTTAAACTACTCAACCTTGTCAATTTTACACAAAATACTATTTGCAAGTTTACAATAAATGTTGATTTCAAAGTTGAGTTGATCTTCAAATTTGATGATGCTTCAAGTCCTTGATTATGAGATTGATGTGTCCAATGTTGATGTGACTTCTAATTTGATATCTTCGTTGCTTCTTAATTGAGAGATTTGATTGTTCTTGATTGTATGTGCTTCATTGGCATTAATTTGTGTGCTTATCTTGTTGTGGATTCCATGTGTGTATAGTTGTAGAGTAAATCAGAAGCGTAGTGTCAAAACTCGACACAAAACACCATGAAAACATTCAAAGAATCATTCACCATCGCACACAATAAAAGGTGTACCTAATATTCCCTTATTCAATTTCGGGCGGATCTAGGACACGAACAAAAAAAATTTCTTTTATTATGAGCTTCTTGTAGTGTTTGCTCAAATACAATTTTGAAGTTTTTCAATATTCTTCATGTCCCTAGATACCATGGGCTATCACTTACATCGCTTGGGTTTTAAAGTGCCTAAGCATTACAATTGTATTTTAAAAATATACTTAGGACTTTTTAAAATTACCCAACAACTAAACATATTTGCCGTACATTTCCATGAAAGAGGCTCACATATTATTGGAAAATAGTATTCTCCAACCATTATAAAACCACTTCATGTTGAGATCATTGGTTGTGAGGTTTGATCATTGTTGTAGAAAAATTGCTTGATTTTTGAAGTGGGATCATTGAGAAGACCATGGATCACATATCCCTGGCAGTTCGCTGGGAAAATCCAACGACACAGATCTCTTTACTAGAAGAAAGCTTTCCCTCTTGATCATTATTGATAGAACCACTACCTCAACAATTATCAATGTAACATCTTCAATATGCAATATCAGTAGCACTCTGCGCTTGCTTTGATCTCATCATTATTCAGGGTAGCAAGGAGCTATTCCAAAATGAATATCTTGTGCTCAGAGTGAGGTCCATAGCAGAGGCATCCACATTATGGGTTTTGTAATCTACTCCATTGAGGGACAAACTGCATCCGATCCGATCTTTTATGTTGGCATGTGCATGTGGGCATCTTGAATTCAATTTAATGAGTGAATTATCTATTAAAAAAGGATACATATCTGCATCCCAGTGATATTCACTGAGGGTTCATGAGTTTTTCATGTTCCAAATTGCTTCCATTGATCCTCTCCTCTCAAAATAGGGAAAATCGACTGGTCTGGTCTTCTTGGCTTGATAGAACCTCCGGCTCTAGAAATCCTCCTACTTGGAATTTTATTAGCCAAGAAATATAGACTATAGAACACAACGCAATAACAAGGCTTAATAGCTAATTAATATCTAACAACAATGAAGAGAATGAAAACAAAATCTGGCGATTTAGCTAAAAACTTGATTCAATCTATGTTGGTGCTTCATTTACAGGTGCAATATGAGAATAAGAAATTTAATTTTACCACAGATACACACTCAAATTGATTGTGTTCTCTGCCACGGATTTAGAATAATATCTACACAGGACATCACGGGCCCAATAATAAATACAAGGATATTATTTTTATGGATAACTTACTGCAAAGTTTTCTGGGTCTTGATCCATGCTCGTTTGCGATGATTGTTTGTGATGATGATGTAGAGATCATTGTTGAATACCTATGTTGTATTCATCATAGGCACATGGACTATTGGGTGCATAGATGTGTGTTGCTCCTTTCTTGAAATCTGTCACACCTTCTCCCACTATCTCAACTTTCCCTGCATCCTCGTGGCTATATATGCATACGTGCTTCAATAATCTTACATGCTTCATCATTGTCTCTTTAACGACCTCCCATGAATCACTATCATGGGATGACTACTGTTAAAATTTTTAATTAAATAAAGTACCAAGGCAAGTGTTTCTCTTCCCTAGGCACCTAAGGGGTGAGAAAGTGCCTAATGTGGGCCCTAGTCATTTAATTTGTGAGATGAAAATTAAAAGGTGAATTTATGACTAAAGTGAGGGTGAGTGAAGAGACCTCTAATCTTAGCCACTCATCTAATCCAATCTCCACCGTTGGATTAAGAAACTCCTCACCTTCCCTCATGAGGTCGATTAGGACAAGGGGGTGCACCCATTGTTGGGTTGTTCAAGCATTCTTGTTGAGAGAAAGAGAGAGAAAGAGAGAGGTCGAGATGAAGAAGAGGCAGCATTTGTAGAGATGGGAATGCATCCCAAGGTAGCAAGCTAGCACGATTTTCAAGGTAGGGTACACCATTGAATACAGACCGTACGGTATGTATTTCTAGAGGCCATACACCCATTTTTCATGCACAGAAATTGAGGGAGATAGCATAAGTATTTCTGAGAAGTTTGGCATGCATCCCAAGGCTTCCATATAGTCATTTATTGGCTCAGAAATCGAGGCACCTGCTGTCATTAATTTCTAGGTGAAATTTTGTACAGTTTGTACAGTTTTTGGCATGAATTTTGAGGGTTTTCAAGGAGTTGTTCCTGCTGCATATTCCATACAGTCTTAGCATAAATTTGGCACAAAAATAGAGACAGTTCGTACAACATTTATTACTAGGACAACCATACAGTTGTATAGATTTCTGGCACAAAAATTGAGGAGCTTATTCCAGGATTGTTCAGAAGGATTTTGCGAAAGAAAGTCTGAGATAAGTTTTTGTAATTTCTGAAGATGAATATGTTGTAGAAGAAATTTCTTTGAAGCTCATAAATAATAAAAATCCCTCTCTCACTAGTTTTCCCCTTGTGGGTTTTTCTAGGGTCGATATTAGACTGAAATTTTATGTGTCATTAATTTTCTGAGTTTTTATATGCTGCTGATATTTTATTTCTGCATTGAAAATGAAGTTCAGAATCCTCATGTTTCAGTTCTGAAATAATTTTTTGTTGTGTATTTAATTGCTGATATAAAACTGGGTTTGAGAATTAAACATTGGCTGAAAAATCAGCGAGACTAAAATTGGGTTGGGTTCTGAAAATTTTACATGGTATCAGAGCTGAGTTGAAGGGAAGCAGATATTTCAGCAGATAGAAAGTTGGGACATCATTCACTTCATAGGGAAGATTTTTGAATTTTTTATTTTCAGCAGAAAAGGGTCAATGGCTACTGGTTTGAGAGTTGAGGACAGACTTGATGGGGCAGCAAATTTTGGTGCTTGGAAGGAGAGGATGATCTTGATTTTGTAAGAAAACAAGTTGTGGGACAGTGTGGAGAATACCACTACTCATCATGTTGTGGTACCTACTGATGCTACTCTTCTTGCAACCTATACTAAGAAGAGTATCAAGGCTAAGATATTTATTCTTGATTCCATCAAGGATCATTTGATTCCTCACATGACGGGGAAGACACATGCCTATGAGATTTGGGAGTCTTTGACTAAATTGTACCAGAGTATAAATGAGAACCGGAAAATGGTTTTGAGGGAAACATTAAAGAGCATAAAAATGACCAAGGATGAAAATGTGGTCACATACCTTACTAGATTGACACAGGTGAGGGATGAGCTTGGAGCTATGGGGGAAGCCATAGTTGACAGTGATCTTGTGAGAACATCATTGAATGGAGTTTACAAACAATGGGTTGTTTTTGTGGAGGCCATTGTTGCTAGGGAGAAGCTTCCTGGTTGGGAATGTCTTTGGGATTACTTTGTTCAGGAGGAGACCCGGAGAGGTTATGTGCATGGTAGTTCATCTACAGGTCATGAGGAGGAGAATGTGGCTCTTGCTAGCACTAGCAAGAAGAAGTTCAAAAGGGGTCCAAAGGGAGGACAGAAGCCCAAGGGTGAAGGGAAGAAACACATGAGCAAAGTCAAGTGCTTTGCATGCCATAAGTTTGGGCACTATGTAGGACATTGTCTAAACAAGAAGAAGAAACAAATAGCAGCTTCGGTAGAGGTGGAAGAGTTTTCCACCAAGTTTGACAAGGAATTTTCCTTGATTGTGTGTCTATCCTTGAGGACCACTACTTCAGATACTTGGTATATTGACAGTTGTGCCTCTCACCATATGAAATAAGTTCGTGAGCACCTAACAGATCTTACTCAGTGTGGAGATGCAGAGGTAGTGCTTGGAGATGACCAGGAGGTCAAGGTGGCTGGTTGTGGGACCATATCATTTCGGAGGGAGTCTTTGCCTTCCATGACTTTGACAGAGGTTCTATATGTTCCGGGCTTGAAGAAGAACTTAGTGTTAGTTTCTACTATTAAGGAGAAGGGATATGAGGTCTTGTTAAATGATGGGCAGGTGCGTCTTTTTCCCAGAGGGTCTAGCATCACTTCGGTGAAAGTGATCGGTACTAGACATGAGAGACTATACAAGTTTTTGTTCCAGCTAGTGAGAGCATTGATTCATTCTACCAGCAACAGCAATGACCTATGTGAGCTATGGCATAGGAGGATGACACATTTGCACCATGGGGATTTGAGAGTTCTGAGGGAGATGGTGACCAAGGTTTCAGATTTTAGTTCATAGCACCATGAGTTGTGCAAGGGGTGTGCTTTGGGAAAGTACACCAAGACTGATTTTTTGAGCAGTGACAGTAGAGAAACAGGGATACTTGATCTTATACATTCATATGTATGTGGCCCGATGTCTTCGGCATCATTGACTGGTTCCCTATACTATGTTGTATTCATTGATGACTTCTCTCAGAAGTCTTGGATTTTCTTCATGAAGACCAAAGGACAGGTCTTCAGTCGGTTCCAAGAGTTCAAAGCTCTTGCGGAGAACCAGACAAGGAAGAAAATCAGAGTCCTGAGATTGGACAATGGGGGTGAGTATACCTCTAAGGAGTTCATGGAATTTTGTGCAAGAGAGGACATCAGGAGGGAGTTGAATGTTTCTTACAACCCGCAGTAGAATGGGGTTGCAGAGAGGAATAACAAGGCCATTGTTGGGGCTGTAAGAGCCATGTTACATGATCAGGGGCTGCCACTATTTCTATGGGCTGAGGCATGCTACACTATAGTTTATTTGCAGAACAGGAGTCCTCACAAGGTTGTGGGGAGCATCACTCCTGAAGAGGCTTTCTATGGGAAGAAGCCTGAGGTGGGGCACCTTTGTATTTTTGGGTGAATCACATTTTCATATGTCCCTTATGAGAAGAGGACAAAGCTAGAGCCCATGACAGAGAGAGGGATATATTTTATGTACAATGAGACTTCAAAGGCTTTCCATATATACCTTCCTTCCTTGAGGAAGACTGTCTTGAGGAGGGATGTCATATTTGAGGAAGAAGAAGCCTTTAGAAAGTCTAGAGGGACACAAAAGTGTAAGCAGTATTCACCACAGATTCAGGTGAGTCCGCAGCAAAATACAATGACACAAAGTTCAGGGCCACCAGTTTCCAGATCGACAGGTTCACAAGTGACAGGGCCACAGAGTTTAGGTTCATAGGCTACTGGTCCACTAGTTTTAGGATCAGGTACTTCAGAGTCTACTACATGATCATTGTCTTCAGGAGATGGGGTTGAGCAGGCAGAGTCCCCTCCATAGGACACTACTTCAGAGACAAGGAAGCCCAAGTGGCTTCAGGACACTTTGAGGGAGGCATAGGATTTAGTGGGGAATCCCAGACAAGTAGTGAGGGAGAGTAAACCTCCCAAGAGGTTTTGTAGCTACATCACGATGGTGAGCAGTATTCGGGAGTCTGAGCCTTCCACTTTTGAGGAGGCCACTAGTAGACAGGTATGGAGAGATGCCATGATGGAAGAGTACAATTCCATCATGAAGAACGATGTCTGGGAAGTTGTTCCTAGACCCGAGGGGAAGTCAGTGGTGACTTCCAGGTGGCTCTACAAGCTAAAGCATGTTGCATATGGCAGCATTGAGAAGTACAAAGCTTGTTTTGTGGATCGGGGGTTTTCACAGGTTGATGGAGTTGACTATGATGAGACCTTTGTGCCGGTTGCTAGATACACTTCGATCAGGGAAGTGATCTCCATTGCAGCAAAGATGGGTTGGAAGATCCACCAGATGGATGTGAAGAACGCATTTCTGAATGGTCTTATTGAGGAGGTGTATATTGAGAAGCTATTGGGCTTTGAGGTGCATGGGAGAGAGTCTCATGCATGTAGACTAAAGAAGGCATTGTATGGGCTGTAACAAGCTCCCAGAGCTTGGTATTCAAGGATAGATGCCTATTTGCAACAGTTGGGTTTTGAAAAGAGTGAGGTGGATCCCAACCTATACTTCATTGTGGTTGGAGAGGATCCCCTCATTCTTCTTCTATATATGGATGATCTTTTCATTACAGGGGTAGAGAGACTCATCAACAACTACAAGGAGAGCCTTGCTTTAGAGTTCAAGATGACTAACATTGGACTGATGCATTAATTTTTGGGTTTGGAGGTTTGGTAAGAGCCTGGACACATCTTCCTGGGACAGGGGAAGTATGCATGTGACATTTTGAGAATATTTCAGATGGGAGATAGCAGGCCCATGACCACTCCCATGATTACCAACTGGAAGAAGCTTCATGCTTCTGATTCATAGTTGGTGGATTCCACTTTGTATCGTCAGTTGATTTGGTCATTGATTTATTTGGTCAATACCAGGCTGGATATTTGTTTTGCTGTCAACACTCTCAGTCAGTTCATGGTGGAGCCTAGGAGAGTGCACTGGGTGGCAGTAAAACATGTGCTCATGTATCTTTGTGGTACGGTAGATTATGGTTTGGACTATCAGAGAGGAGATGGAGTTCGTCTAGTTGGTTATACAGACTCAGATTGGGCAGGATGTGTCAGTGATAGCAAAAACACTTCAAGGTGCTTTTTTGGATTGGGATCAATAGTTGTGTCTTGGTTCAGTTGGAAACAAAAGTCAGTGGCTTTCAGTTCTGTAGAGACAGAGTATATGGAAACCAGTCAGGCTAGTTGTGAGGCCCTTTGGCTTCGCAAGATGCTGGTGGGATTGTTTGGTGTGCAGTTGAGGCCTACCATGATTTACTGTGATAATCAGAGTTGCATTAAACTCTCAGAGAATCCAGTTTTTCATGACTAGTCTAAGCACATCGAGATTCGTTATCACTTCATTCGTGACTATGTTCAGAGAGGAGCTATGGAGCTACAATACATATCTATAGAGGAGCAGGTTGCAGACATACTCACCAAGGCATTGGGCAAAGGCAAGTTTGTATTTTTTAGGGACAATCTTGGAGTGGTGAGTAACGCTTTCCTTGGTGTGAGGGAGTGTTAAAAATTTTAATTAAATAAAGTACCAAGGCAAGTGTTTCTCTTCCCTAGGTGCCTAAGGGATGAGAAAGTGCCTAATGTGGGCCCTAGTCATTTAATTTGTGAGATGCAAATTAAAAGGTGGCTTTATGACTAAAGTGAGGGTGAGTGAAGAGACATCTAATCTCAACCACTCATCTAATCCAATCTCCACCGTTGTATTAAGAAACTCCTCACCTTCCCTCATGAGGTCGATTAGGGCAAGAGGGCGCACCCATTGTTGGGTTGTTCAAGCATTCTTGTTGAGAGAGCAAGAGAGAGAAAGAGAGAGTTTGAGCTGAAGAAGAGGTATCATTTGCAGAGTTGGGCATGCATCCCAAGGTAGAAAGCTAGAACAAATTTCAAGGCAGGGTACAACATTGAATGCAGACCGTATGGTACGGATTTATAGAGGTCGTACAACCATTTTTCATGCACAGAAATCGAGGGAGATAGCAAAAGTATTTCTAAGAAGTTTAGCATGCATCCCAAGGATGCCATACAGTCATTTATTGGCATAGAAATAGAGGCACCTACTGTCATTAATTTCTGGGTGAAATTTCATACAGTCCGTACAGTTTTTGGCACAAATTTTGAGGGTTGTACAACAGATTTTTAGAGAATATTGTGCACAGTTTTCGAGGAGCTGTTCTTTCTGCATATTTTGTACAGTCTTAGCAAAAATTTGGCTCAAAAATTGAGACAGTCCGTACAACATTTATTGTTGGGAAAACCGTACAGTTGTACGGATTTTTGGCACATAAACCGAGGAGCTTTTTCTAGGACTGTTCAGAAGGATTTTGCGAAAGAAAGTCTGAGATAATTTTTTGTAATCTCTGAAGATGAATATGTTGTAGAAGAAAATTCTCTAAAGCTCATAAATAATAAAAATCCCTCTCTCACTGGTTTTCCCCTTGTGGGTTTTTCCAGGGTCGATATTAGACCGAAAATTTCTATGTCATTAATTTTCTGAGCTTTTATATGCTACTGATATTTTATTTCTGTGTTGAAAATGAATTTCAGAAACCTCACGTTTCAGTTCTGAAATAATTTTCTATTGTGTATTTAATTGTTGATATAAAACTAGGTTTGGGCATTAAACATTGGCTGAAAAATCAGCGAGACTGAAACTGGGTTGGGGTCTGAAAATTTTACAACTACCAGGCCCTTTAAGACCAAAGGTGCTCTGATACTAATTGAATAAATGGAGCATAAGAAAATTAGGACCAGAACATTGATGGAAAAGGCCTCAAGCCATAATTCTCAACATGTATTCATCTAAATGATACAAATATATAATAAAACAATTAAACCACCTCAATTTCTCTCACAACAACACCTCATCAAGAGATAAGGTAGAAGGAGGCAAAGTAGGAATCTAGAAACACACTTAGGATAACAACTATATCCTTAAATGTGAAAATACATTAGGTGGTTCTAGGACTTAATGATTGTATATGAGAAAGAGGCTAACATGGGCAAGTACATATTGCACGATAACAGGACCAACATATCTAATATTTCATTTTCCATCCCTCAATTTGTTCTCCTATTTTTCTTTTCCTTTTCACTTCATTTTTTTCTTTACTTTTTTTTTCTTACATTTTACTTCTAATGTTACATTGTCTTTACTTGTACCTTTATTAATTGCCAAATATATTTTTTGTGTTGATTCTTACTACCATTCACTTATGTTTAGATCCA
>JZKD02S0951348.1:64317-81026 GCA_000966675.3 Picea glauca
ATCATCGAACTTATTAGTGCACCTTAATGGTGTGTATCATTTTATACGAGGCACTAAAAATTAGTTCATTTTAATGAATAACCTGCACTAATTGATAGCATCACATAACAAATATTAAAAAAATAACATATTAGTGCATTTAATGACAAATCATTGCTGCACCAAATAACATAAAACACTAAGAACGATGCTTGTTTTTTGAGAAACATCAATGTTTAGGGTGTATATGATTTATTAAATGTGCATCGGTTACTTTACCACATTTTTTTTGCAAACAAAAATTCATTTTAGTTTTTAATAAACACAAAATGGTTATATATGTGTGTGGTTTATAATTTTAATTTTTTTATTATCTATATATATGTTCCTAAAATGAATTGTATGTGAATCAGAGATGATGACAACTAGCACAGGAATAGAAGAAACAACAGTAGGTCGATATGTACAACTTTGTACATGAGTGGGAGGATAGAGAGAGGGAGAGGGAGAGGATCCCTCACCCTTTTTCACCATAGACTCATTTCCTTTTGAGGAGTTTTTTCCACCTCAATGTTTATGAGGAGGATGCATCCATTGGGGGAGACTCTTCATTTTTATAGTAGTTTATCCATCATTGGGAACATGCTCATTAGGAATTTAAGGTTCGTCATGATCTATGGTATTGGCTCATAGAGGAGGATATTTATTTTATCACTGGGTTGTCTAGGAAGGGGGAGGTTTGACCCAAATTCCCTGATCTACCACCCGACATTGAAGGAGAGATATGGTTGGCATATGTGCAAAGATATGCAGTGGAAACAATGTTTCCACTATGGACATCTAGGTTACTGGTGGTCAGCTGTGGATAGATGTATTTGGTGCAGAGGAGGTTAGGTCAATGTCCCTTATTGTCACAACATTGGAACACTTTACGTATAATGGGAAGGGAATTAGTTGTTCATTGATGTACTATGTAGATATTTTAGTTAGGATGACTTGACTGATTAGGTGGTCGAAGATGTTTTTGTGACATTCTTTTTCACATTAGTTCATTGTCACTTTGTTTTTGATGGGAGGCTATTCTTCCCATTTACACTAGATATGTTTATGTTATTTTTTGAGAGGTTTCATTTCACTCGACGAATAGTACTGCGCTTCCTTCCTAGGCCTAAGACCGATGCACATATGTGCATATGAGGGAAGTTTTTTCCCAAGTGGGGCCAACCAAAGTGGTTGTGTACTCTGTTCGATAGATATATATGTGACTTTTTGGCTAGAGAGGACAATCCTTTCCTCAATATTATACAATACTCTTATGAGGGAATGGATGGGAGAGGATGTCCGAAGATCCTATTTACTACAAACAAGCTACCAACTGATAGAGGTAATATTATCATTATGTTTTTATAGATATAGTAGCATATTGTTTTGTCTTATTTAATGCACATGTAATTTATCCTAACATTTTGTTTCAATTATCTTATTATTATTATCTATTGTTTTGTAGATATTGAAACATATGTTGGGGATGAGCCTCCCCAACATGATGAGTTGGTGGATGAGGTAGCTTAGTAGCCTCTAGTACATAGAGCCAACATGACATGTAGGATGGATAAAATATTCTTGATTGAGGTGTCATATCACATACGGGGTCTAATTTCGAGGCTAGGAGTGGTACCTGCACACGTTAGAGAGATATTATGGGTACCAAAGATATCTAACATATGGTCGACCCTTCCTTGTGACATGATGCCATTGATGCATCATGTTTTCAATCCCCTCAACCTCATATAGAGGTTAAGATATGTTTTTTATTCCACTTCATCTAGCTCATATTCTGAGGATGTTGCTCCTGATCCTCCATTGCATGATTCTCCACCACCTTGTCTTCCACTAGACCAACTGAAATTACCTCCACCACCTAGTCCTCCTACCGCTCCTCCACATGTGTCATCAGCTACACCATATACCAATCCTCCTTCACATGTATCACCATATGCACCATATTCCACCAATCCTCCTCCTCCTCCTGCACATGTGTCACCAACTGCACCACCCATTGATCCTCCTCCTCCTCCTCCTCCACATGATCCTAGTCGAGGGTTATATCAAACTCTACTTTCATAATTGTTATTTGACATGGGTAGAAATATACTCTCTACCTATGGTAGCAGAGGCACTGATTCCTCTGGCTTTATTGGTGGACATAGATAGTAGTAGTACTGGACATGTATATTGACTGTTTTATATTTGACTTGAGATGTATATACAACACGTTTATTGATTTTGATGAGATGCATATTTGACATGCATATTGATATGCATATTTGATATGTATATCATTCATGCATATTATGTTTTTTCATATCATATTGATGTTGTTGTTGTTTGATTTATAAAATCTATTATGAGTACCCTAATGATTAACATTATTAATGATTTCTCTATTTTAAAATTAAATTTGAAATGTATCACTCATTTAAATTTAGAATTTTCATATAATGTTTAATTTTAGTTCTATGAAATTATTTAATTTGGATTGTGATTACAAAAAAATATAACCATTAATGTTCTCTAATGTTTAACTCTTCATCAAGGTGAATTGTTTGTTGTCCTTAAACATATTTACAAACAAAATACATGAATATGGTGAGTGAAATGATTGTGATTTGAATAATTATGTGTTTTTCATATATTGTAATAATAATGTTATGATATAATTTTTCATCAACATTATTATACAATTATTCACTAATAATAATGATGACATAATAATAATGTTATTTTATGAATGTATGGATTGAAAGATGTAAAAAATATCATGGCGGTAGGTTATCATGAAAACGACTGTCTGAATTGGTTAGAGAAGCTCATTGTAACAGATATGTGAATGTTACGCAAAAGGAAATTTATTTATCATATGGTTTGAAAGATGGACAGGCGATTTTAGATGGGAGATTGAAGAGGGTTCGCATTGAAAAACCCTAGTCTGAAGCTCATGCGCACCCCTGCCTAATCGATTCAGATTACTCTGCAGCTGTTAATCCATTTGTCGGGGGAGTACTCAATGCCAGACCTGGTCTGATGAAATGGGCAATGAGGAGGGGGGGAAACCCCCCTCTCACAGCAACATTACTGCTAATAATAAAGAAGGCAAAAGGCCGAAACGACCTACATTTGAGCCGCCACAGCAAATCCATGAGGAGATCCTCACCAAAGAACAGGGTCTGTGAAAGGATATGGATATGGACGCCAGCACCTATCGTCCCAAAGCGCCACATGGATGGGAGCCTGGCAAATGCATACCCCAAATGGACAAAGCGCCCAGATATCTCATCAGATCAACCAAAGTGGGGGAGCACACCCAATTCATGCAAGAAAACGCCCTCATCGGTAAGTTCCTAGGACTATGGCCATCAGAAAGAGACCTAAACAAGTGGATCAAACACTGGTGGAACCCTCGGGGTGACTACAAGGTCCAACTGAACTCTAAAGGGTTCTTCACGATCATACTGTATAACCTAGAAGACAAGGACCGCATTTTTGAGAATGGCCCGTACTTCTTCAACTCAGCCGGGCTATTTCTCAGGTTCTGGATGGAACACTTCAGCCCAGACAAGGAATACTTCTTGATGGCTCCTGTCTGGATCCGTCTCTACTCACTCCCGCAGGAGTTCTAGCTGGAGGAAATCCTGATGGGCATAGGAAACACCATAGGGCAATATGTCAAAGCCTCCGAGGCTACCAAGAAGAAAAAATACACCTCTTATGCCCGCATCTGTGTCTACATGAACATCACTCAAGCCCTACCAGGAACAGTTATACCGGAGCATCAAGACGAGGACTGGGTGCAAACCCTCGATTATGAGAACATATTGTTTAGATGCGGCAGATGCCATGAGCATGGCCATCTGTTCAGAGATTGCCCATTGACCCAGCCGGCCCCCAAGGCTGAACAGAACATGCAGAAGGATGGCTTTACAACAATCCAATCGCGAAAGAAGAACCCACCTCGTAAGCAAGCAGCAGGCCCCAAGCCGGTCATTCCGACCAAGAATACCTTTGACATTCTTAGCCAGCTTCCAGAGGAGGCAGAAATCCAGGATCCGCATAAAGGAGCCAAGCAAGACACGAGCCCTGGCCCCACACCCACTCTAGATCAAAACCAGGAAACTCACGGTGAGGAAGGAGGGGAAACAGATGGTGACACACCCATGCAGTTGGACGCCCAAGACCTAGTGGGCATAGACCTCGAAAAACTGGAATAAGCCCTAAACGCCAGAAATCTGTAGGGCCTTCCGGAAGAACAACTCCGAAAGGTACAAAAGTTTTTCCTTGACTCCACATCAGGATCTACTGTCCGCCTCAGCATTGCAACAGAATCAAGTTCTAGATCTAAGAAAATCCCACGCAAAATCAAGAGACGAGGGTGGAAACCGGCTCATCAACTAATCAAAGAAGCAGGTAACCTCATGATCAACTCAGGCCAGATTCAAAATCTCTCGGAGGGATACCTCCACCCACACTCATCCACCCAATGATGAAGACAATCTCTTGGAACATAATGGGTCTCAATGGCAGGACCAAGCAAAGGATCCTCAGGGACTGCATTAAGGAGGAAAACCCAGATATTGTAATGCTACAAGAAACAAAATGTACGGGATTGGAAGCAGAACTCATCTTCAAACGCCTCTGGAAAGACTGCAGCTACTTTTATACGAACGCAGAAGGGGCCTCAGGAGGCCTTGCCATTCTTTGGAACCCTAGCCACATTTCCCTCTAAGATCCCTTCTCAATGGCTAGAACACTAACGGCTTGCTACGAGGTAATAGGATCAAACCATGAGGGGAATATCACCAATGTGTATGGTCCACAAAGTCAACAGGAGAAAAACAAGTTCATGGACAAGCTAACCTACATCAAGGCACTGGTCACCACACCTAACTGGATCCTGGGGGGTGACTTCAACATGATAATGTAACTGGAGGAGAAAACTGGAGGTAGCAAGCGGCTTGACCTGGAAAGCAGTAAGTTCAAAGCCCTCCCTGCACATTTAAAATTAGTAGATATTGAAAATAACAATGGCACCTTCACCTGGTCTAACCACAGATCAGGTAGCCAGCATGTGGCATGCAGGCTTGATCACTTCCTGGTGGCATAAGAGCTGATTGAAAGCAGCCTCTGCATGGAAAGCCTAATTCTCCCCAAGGCGGGCTCAGATCACTGGCCAATAGCTCTATAGATCATATCCGAAACCACCCCTGCGCTCAAACCCTTCAGGTTCGAGAAATTTTGGATTACCCATCCTGATTTTCGGCATCTATCAACACTTTGGTGGCTACAAGCTGAGGTGGATCACAGAACCAATATGTACAAATTCCAACAACAGCTTAAAAACTTTAAGCAAATGCTCAAACACTGGAACAAAACTTCCTTTGGTAACATCTTTCAAAGAATTAAAGATATCGAAAGCAGATTAGCTGTGATCCAAGAAATCTTCATCAGTGGAAATCGAACTCCTGAGCTCATGATAGAAGAGGGTCAACTTCTCTCGCAACTAGAACAGAGAAAGCAACAGGAAGAAATCATGTGGAAGCAAAAATCAAGAGTGCAGTGGCTAAAGGAAGGGGAAAAGAACATGAAATTATTTCACCGGACGATGATCCATAGGTGGAACATCAATAGAATAACCCACCTGGAGGACGAGCATGGAAACCTGCTACGAGAGCACAGCCGCATCGAGGAAGAGCTCACCCGACATTATCAGAACCTTATGACAAAAAATGGGCAAAATCGAGAGGAAGCCATTGCTCGAGTTACCAGCCACATCCCCTCTCTTGTGACTCCCACACAAAATGCTGCTCTCACCAGGCCAATCACCCATGAGGAGGTGGATCAAGCTGCAAGAGATATGCCTCCTGGAAAAGCACTAGGCCCTGATGGCTTCACAATGGACTTTTTCCATCACTGCTGGGACATAATTCGTAAGGATGTTTGGGAAGTGGTGGAGGAGTCACGCGCCTCGGGCCAAGTTCTTCAAGCTTTCAATGCCACTTTTCTTACTCTCATCCCAAAGGAGGAGAGGGTCACCAACCCCAAGCACTTCAGACCGATAGCCTTATGCAATGTCATCTACAAGATTATAACTAAGGTAATCGCAAGCCGACTTAAACCCATACTACCTTTTGTCATCTCCCAAGAAAAATATGGCTACGTAGAAGGTAGGAAGATCATGGATAGTGTCATCCTTGCACATGAAGTCATCAGCTCTCTCAAATCAGAGAAAATCCTAGGTATGCTAATCAAACTAGACCTTTCAAAAGCTTTCGACAAAGCCAGCTGGTGCTATCTTAAGGCCACCCTCCTAGCCTTCGGTTTTGATCATACCTGGGTCGGCTAGATCATGAACCTCACCTCTTCGGCCTTCTTCTCAATCCTATTCAATGGGGTGCCCTCTTGGCCTTTCTTAGCCTCCAAGGGTATTCGACAGGGCGACCCACTTTCACCCTTCCTCTTTGTCCTCATGGCTAAATGCCTGGGTCGCTACATCAAGTCAGTGATCCAGGAAGGTAGCCTCAAAGGCCTCCCCCTGCACAACGTCAGACTAGCCCCATCCCACAGCCAATTCGTGGATGACACTCTTCTCATGAACTCTCCCACTGCTCGAGAAGCACAAAAGCTCAACTCTATTTTGTCTGATTTTACAGAAGCCTCAGGCATGACACTGAACCCTGATAAGTCCAAACTCTTCTTTTTCAACACCCCAACCACAGTTCAAATACACATCTCCAGAATTCTAGACATCCCTAGGATTTCCCTTCCATCCAAGTACCTGGGCATCCCCCTCACGGGAGTGCCTGCCAAATCCATCTCTTGGGATAGCCTCCTCCTCTCAATCTCCAATCGCCTAGCCAGCTGGACCTTTAGACCCCTTAACTTAGCCGCCCGTCTAGTCCTCTTGAAGTCGGTCCTCCAAACCCTCCCCACCTATCTCTTCACTACGCTAGTCGTGCCCAAGAAAATCATCAGAGCTATCAGAACCTTGTAGAGAAATTTCCTCTGGCAAGGCATGCAACCGAATAAGAAATGGGCATTGGTCGGCTGGAACAAGGTCCGCGCTCCCAAAATCTTGGGAGGCCTTGGGCTCCGCGACCCCGACAAGATGAATCAGACAATGGGTGCCAAGATCTGGTGGCATTGGTTGAAAACACCAGACGCTCTATGGGAAAGAATCTGGAAGCACAAGTATGCCCCAACAATGCAGACTGATCAATTGATCCGACACAACACCAGGATACAGGGCTCGAACATCTGGAATACAACCTGGAAAAACAGGTACTTAGTACAAAAGCATGCCTTCTGGGAGATACGTAATGGAAAAAGTGCAGAGTTCTGGCTAGACTCATGTCAACAACTCAAACCGCTGACCGATATCATCGCGCTCACACCTCTACAGCAAGTCCTCAATCACACTCCTTCACTAAAGGTCAACAAGCTCTGGAAAGCATGGGAAGCGAGTCAGACATGGAGGCAGTGGAAGACATCTCATCTAGAGCTAGGCGCTTCTCCTGACGTTGATATCTTGGCCTGGCAAAACGAAGCAGCGCGCAGGAAAATCCCCATCAAAGAGGGCCGTGACATCCTTTGCTAGGGTCACTCGGCCTCAGGGAACTTCTCGGTAAAAGAAGCCTACCACTTTCAAACCAACCATCACAACCAGGTCAAGGACACCATCTGGGATAAAGTCTGGGACAAAGCCCTTTGGCCGAAGGTATCCACATTCCTCTGGCTCATCATCCACAATCGCAGTCTGACCTGGAATAACCTCCGGAAACGGGGCTTTATTGGACCTTCTTTCTGTGCGCTATGCCACTGCCAAGAAGAAACCAAAGAGCACCTCTTCAATGGATGTAGCTACAGCCAACAGATATGGTATCAGGGGGCCCAAATCATGTGCAGGTTCGGCCAGAACAAAAGCAACATCAGGGACACCATAGCTCATTGGGGCGACATTGCCTTCAACAATCCCATCTTGAACCACATCTGGCTACTTCTCCCAGGCTTCATACTTTGGCAGATATGGAAAGCGAGAAATAAGAGCATTTTCCACTCCATGGACTCCCCTCCGGAGCTAACTTGGAACAGAGTGGTCACCCACATCAAGGAAACAGTCCGAAGTAGGAGCTGGCAGGGGAGCGATTGGATTTGCCATAATGAAGAGCTAAGTATCCTCCAAAATTGGCAGCTCAATCTGACTGATCTGATGATAGCACAAGCACCCAAGATTCACATTCCCAGCCCTAGCACATGGACCCCCCCCTCCACTGGATATGTCAAAGTCAACTTTGATGGTGCCTCGAAAGGCAACCCAGGACNATCATCGAACTTATTAGTGCACCTTAATGGTGTGTATCATTTTATACGAGGCACTAAAAATTAGTTCATTTTAATGAATAACCTGCACTAATTGATAGCATCACATAACAAATATTAAAAAAATAACATATTAGTGCATTTAATGACAAATCATTGCTGCACCAAATAACATAAAACACTAAGAACGATGCTTGTTTTTTGAGAAACATCAATGTTTAGGGTGTATATGATTTATTAAATGTGCATCGGTTACTTTACCACATTTTTTTTGCAAACAAAAATTCATTTTAGTTTTTAATAAACACAAAATGGTTATATATGTGTGTGGTTTATAATTTTAATTTTTTTATTATCTATATATATGTTCCTAAAATGAATTGTATGTGAATCAGAGATGATGACAACTAGCACAGGAATAGAAGAAACAACAGTAGGTCGATATGTACAACTTTGTACATGAGTGGGAGGATAGAGAGAGGGAGAGGGAGAGGATCCCTCACCCTTTTTCACCATAGACTCATTTCCTTTTGAGGAGTTTTTTCCACCTCAATGTTTATGAGGAGGATGCATCCATTGGGGGAGACTCTTCATTTTTATAGTAGTTTATCCATCATTGGGAACATGCTCATTAGGAATTTAAGGTTCGTCATGATCTATGGTATTGGCTCATAGAGGAGGATATTTATTTTATCACTGGGTTGTCTAGGAAGGGGGAGGTTTGACCCAAATTCCCTGATCTACCACCCGACATTGAAGGAGAGATATGGTTGGCATATGTGCAAAGATATGCAGTGGAAACAATGTTTCCACTATGGACATCTAGGTTACTGGTGGTCAGCTGTGGATAGATGTATTTGGTGCAGAGGAGGTTAGGTCAATGTCCCTTATTGTCACAACATTGGAACACTTTACGTATAATGGGAAGGGAATTAGTTGTTCATTGATGTACTATGTAGATATTTTAGTTAGGATGACTTGACTGATTAGGTGGTCGAAGATGTTTTTGTGACATTCTTTTTCACATTAGTTCATTGTCACTTTGTTTTTGATGGGAGGCTATTCTTCCCATTTACACTAGATATGTTTATGTTATTTTTTGAGAGGTTTCATTTCACTCGACGAATAGTACTGCGCTTCCTTCCTAGGCCTAAGACCGATGCACATATGTGCATATGAGGGAAGTTTTTTCCCAAGTGGGGCCAACCAAAGTGGTTGTGTACTCTGTTCGATAGATATATATGTGACTTTTTGGCTAGAGAGGACAATCCTTTCCTCAATATTATACAATACTCTTATGAGGGAATGGATGGGAGAGGATGTCCGAAGATCCTATTTACTACAAACAAGCTACCAACTGATAGAGGTAATATTATCATTATGTTTTTATAGATATAGTAGCATATTGTTTTGTCTTATTTAATGCACATGTAATTTATCCTAACATTTTGTTTCAATTATCTTATTATTATTATCTATTGTTTTGTAGATATTGAAACATATGTTGGGGATGAGCCTCCCCAACATGATGAGTTGGTGGATGAGGTAGCTTAGTAGCCTCTAGTACATAGAGCCAACATGACATGTAGGATGGATAAAATATTCTTGATTGAGGTGTCATATCACATACGGGGTCTAATTTCGAGGCTAGGAGTGGTACCTGCACACGTTAGAGAGATATTATGGGTACCAAAGATATCTAACATATGGTCGACCCTTCCTTGTGACATGATGCCATTGATGCATCATGTTTTCAATCCCCTCAACCTCATATAGAGGTTAAGATATGTTTTTTATTCCACTTCATCTAGCTCATATTCTGAGGATGTTGCTCCTGATCCTCCATTGCATGATTCTCCACCACCTTGTCTTCCACTAGACCAACTGAAATTACCTCCACCACCTAGTCCTCCTACCGCTCCTCCACATGTGTCATCAGCTACACCATATACCAATCCTCCTTCACATGTATCACCATATGCACCATATTCCACCAATCCTCCTCCTCCTCCTGCACATGTGTCACCAACTGCACCACCCATTGATCCTCCTCCTCCTCCTCCTCCACATGATCCTAGTCGAGGGTTATATCAAACTCTACTTTCATAATTGTTATTTGACATGGGTAGAAATATACTCTCTACCTATGGTAGCAGAGGCACTGATTCCTCTGGCTTTATTGGTGGACATAGATAGTAGTAGTACTGGACATGTATATTGACTGTTTTATATTTGACTTGAGATGTATATACAACACGTTTATTGATTTTGATGAGATGCATATTTGACATGCATATTGATATGCATATTTGATATGTATATCATTCATGCATATTATGTTTTTTCATATCATATTGATGTTGTTGTTGTTTGATTTATAAAATCTATTATGAGTACCCTAATGATTAACATTATTAATGATTTCTCTATTTTAAAATTAAATTTGAAATGTATCACTCATTTAAATTTAGAATTTTCATATAATGTTTAATTTTAGTTCTATGAAATTATTTAATTTGGATTGTGATTACAAAAAAATATAACCATTAATGTTCTCTAATGTTTAACTCTTCATCAAGGTGAATTGTTTGTTGTCCTTAAACATATTTACAAACAAAATACATGAATATGGTGAGTGAAATGATTGTGATTTGAATAATTATGTGTTTTTCATATATTGTAATAATAATGTTATGATATAATTTTTCATCAACATTATTAAACAATTATTCACTAATAATAATGATGACATAATAATAATGTTATTTTATGAATGTATGGATTGAAAGATGTAAAAAAGATCATGGCGGTAGGTTATCATGGAAACGACTGTCTGAATTGGTTAGAGAAGCTCATTGTAACAGAGATGTGAATGTTACGCAAAAGGAAATTTATTTATCATATGGTTTGAAAGATGGACAGGCGATTTTAGGTGGGAGATTGAAGAGGGTTCGCATTGAAAAACCCTAGTCTGAAGCTCATGCGCACCCCTGCCTGGTCGATTCAGATTACTCTGCAGCCGTTAATCCATTTGCCGGGGGAGCACTCAACGCCAGACCTGGTATGACGAAATGGGCAACGAGGAGGGGGGGAAACCCCCCTCTCACAGCAACATTACTGCTAATGATAAAGCAGGCAAAATGCCGAAACGACCTGCATTTGAGTCACCACAGCAAATCCGTGAGGAGCTCCTCACCAAAGAACAGGGTCTATGAAAGGAGATGGATATGGACGCCAGCACCTCTCGTCCCAAAGCGCCACATGGATGGGAGCCTGGCAAATGCATACCCCAAATGGACAAAGTGCCCAAATATCTCATCAGATCAACCAGAGTGGGGGAGCACACCCAATTCATGCAAGAACACGCCCTCATCGGTAAGTTCCTAGGACTATGGCCATCAGAAAGAGACCTAAACAAGTGGATCAAACACTGGTGGAACCCTCGGGGTGACTACAAGGTCCAACTGAACTCCAAAGGGTTCTTCATGATCATACTGTATAACCTAGAAGACAAGGACTGCATTTTTGAGAATGGCCTGTACTTCTTCAACTCAGCCGAGCTATTTCTCAGGTTCTGGATGGAACACTTCAGCCCAGACAAGGAATACTTCTCGATGGCTCCCGTATGGATCCGTCTCTACTCACTCCCGCAGGAGTTCTAGCTGGAGGAAATCCTGATGGGCATAGGAAACACCATAGGGCAATATGTCAAAGCCTCCGAGGCTACCAAAAAGAAAAAATACACCTCTTATGCCCGCATCTATGTCTACATGAACATCGCTCAAGCCCTACCAGGAACAGTTATACCGGAGCATCAAGACGAGGATTGGGTGCAAACCCTCGATTATGAGCACATACTTTTTAGATGCGACAGATGCCATGAGCATGGCCATCTGTTCAGAGATTTCCCATTGAACCAGCCGGCCCCCAAGGCTGAACAGAACATGTAGAAGGATGGCTTTACAACGATCCAATCGCGAAAGAAGAACCCACCTCGTAAGCAAGCAACAGGCCCCAAGCCGGTCATTCCGACCAAGAATACCTTTGACATTCTTAGCCAGCTTCCAGAGGAGGCAGAAATCCAGGATCCGCATAAAGGAGCCAAGCAAGACACAGGCCCTGGCCCCACACCCACTCCATATCAAAACCAGGAAACTCACGACGAGGAAGGAGGGGAAACAGATGGTGACACACCCATGCAGTTGGACTCCCAAGACCTAGTGGGCACAGACCTCGAAAAACTGGAAGAAGCCCTAAACGCCAGAAATCTGCAGGGCCTTCTAGAAGAACAACTTTGAAAGGTACAAAAGGTTTTCCTTGACTCCACAGCAGGATCTACAGTCCGCCTCGGCATTGCAATAGAATCAAGTTCTGGATCTAAGAAAATCCCACGCAAAATCAAGAGACGAGGGCGAAAACCGACTCATCAACTAATCAAAGAAGCAGGTAACCTCATGATCAACTCAGGCCAGATTCAGAAGCTCTCAGAGGGATACCTCCACCCACACTCATCCAACCAATGATGAAGACAATCTCTTGGAACATAATGGGTCTCAATGGTAGGACCAAGCAAAGGATCCTCAGGGACTGCATTAAGGAGGAAAACCCAGATATTGTAATGCTACAAGAAACAAAATGTACGGGACTGGAAGCAGAACTCATCTTCAAACACCTCTGGAAAGACTGCAGCTACTTTTATACGGACGCAGAAGGGGCCTCAGGAGGCCTTGCCATTCTCTGGAACCCTAGCCACATTGCCCTCGAAGAGCCCTTCTCAATGGCTAGAACACTAACGGCTCGCTACAAGGTAATAGGATCAAACCATGAGGGGACTATCACCAATGTGTATGGTCCACAAAGTCAACAGGAGAAAAACAAGTTCATGGACAAGCTAACCTACATCAAGGCACTGGTCACCACACCTAACTGGATCCTGGGGGGTGACTTCAACATGATAATGTAACTGGAGGAGAAAACTGGAGGTAGCAAGCGGCTTGACCTGGAAAGCAGTAAGTTCAAAGCCCTCCCTGCACATTTAAAATTAGTAGATATTGAAAATAACAATGGCACCTTCACCTGGTCTAACCACAGATCAGGTAGCCAGCATGTGGCATGCAGGCTTGATCACTTCCTGGTGGCATAAGAGCTGATTGAAAGCAGCCTCTGCATGGAAAGCCTAATTCTCCCCAAGGCGGGCTCAGATCACTGGCCAATAGCTCTATAGATCATATCCGAAACCACCCCTGCGCTCAAACCCTTCAGGTTCGAGAAATTTTGGATTACCCATCCTGATTTTCGGCATCTATCAACACTTTGGTGGCTACAAGCTGAGGTGGATCACAGAACCAATATGTACAAATTCCAACAACAGCTTAAAAACTTTAAGCAAATGCTCAAACACTGGAACAAAACTTCCTTTGGTAACATCTTTCAAAGAATTAAAGATATCGAAAGCAGATTAGCTGTGATCCAAGAAATCTTCATCAGTGGAAATCGAACTCCTGAGCTCATGATAGAAGAGGGTCAACTTCTCTCGCAACTAGAACAGAGAAAGCAACAGGAAGAAATCATGTGGAAGCAAAAATCAAGAGTGCAGTGGCTAAAGGAAGGGGAAAAGAACATGAAATTATTTCACCGGACGATGATCCATAGGTGGAACATCAATAGAATAACCCACCTGGAGGACGAGCATGGAAACCTGCTACGAGAGCACAGCCGCATCGAGGAAGAGCTCACCCGACATTATCAGAACCTTATGACAAAAAATGGGCAAAATCGAGAGGAAGCCATTGCTCGAGTTACCAGCCACATCCCCTCTCTTGTGACTCCCACACAAAATGCTGCTCTCACCAGGCCAATCACCCATGAGGAGGTGGATCAAGCTGCAAGAGATATGCCTCCTGGAAAAGCACTAGGCCCTGATGGCTTCACAATGGACTTTTTCCATCACTGCTGGGACATAATTCGTAAGGATGTTTGGGAAGTGGTGGAGGAGTCACGCGCCTCGGGCCAAGTTCTTCAAGCTTTCAATGCCACTTTTCTTACTCTCATCCCAAAGGAGGAGAGGGTCACCAACCCCAAGCACTTCAGACCGATAGCCTTATGCAATGTCATCTACAAGATTATAACTAAGGTAATCGCAAGCCGACTTAAACCCATACTACCTTTTGTCATCTCCCAAGAAAAATATGGCTACGTAGAAGGTAGGAAGATCATGGATAGTGTCATCCTTGCACATGAAGTCATCAGCTCTCTCAAATCAGAGAAAATCCTAGGTATGCTAATCAAACTAGACCTTTCAAAAGCTTTCGACAAAGCCAGCTGGTGCTATCTTAAGGCCACCCTCCTAGCCTTCGGTTTTGATCATACCTGGGTCGGCTAGATCATGAACCTCACCTCTTCGGCCTTCTTCTCAATCCTATTCAATGGGGTGCCCTCTTGGCCTTTCTTAGCCTCCAAGGGTATTCGACAGGGCGACCCACTTTCACCCTTCCTCTTTGTCCTCATGGCTAAATGCCTGGGTCGCTACATCAAGTCAGTGATCCAGGAAGGTAGCCTCAAAGGCCTCCCCCTGCACAACGTCAGACTAGCCCCATCCCACAGCCAATTCGTGGATGACACTCTTCTCATGAACTCTCCCACTGCTCGAGAAGCACAAAAGCTCAACTCTATTTTGTCTGATTTTACAGAAGCCTCAGGCATGACACTGAACCCTGATAAGTCCAAACTCTTCTTTTTCAACACCCCAACCACAGTTCAAATACACATCTCCAGAATTCTAGACATCCCTAGGATTTCCCTTCCATCCAAGTACCTGGGCATCCCCCTCACGGGAGTGCCTGCCAAATCCATCTCTTGGGATAGCCTCCTCCTCTCAATCTCCAATCGCCTAGCCAGCTGGACCTTTAGACCCCTTAACTTAGCCGCCCGTCTAGTCCTCTTGAAGTCGGTCCTCCAAACCCTCCCCACCTATCTCTTCACTACGCTAGTCGTGCCCAAGAAAATCATCAGAGCTATCAGAACCTTGTAGAGAAATTTCCTCTGGCAAGGCATGCAACCGAATAAGAAATGGGCATTGGTCGGCTGGAACAAGGTCCGCGCTCCCAAAATCTTGGGAGGCCTTGGGCTCCGCGACCCCGACAAGATGAATCAGACAATGGGTGCCAAGATCTGGTGGCATTGGTTGAAAACACCAGACGCTCTATGGGAAAGAATCTGGAAGCACAAGTATGCCCCAACAATGCAGACTGATCAATTGATCCGACACAACACCAGGATACAGGGCTCGAACATCTGGAATACAACCTGGAAAAACAGGTACTTAGTACAAAAGCATGCCTTCTGGGAGATACGTAATGGAAAAAGTGCAGAGTTCTGGCTAGACTCATGTCAACAACTCAAACCGCTGACCGATATCATCGCGCTCACACCTCTACAGCAAGTCCTCAATCACACTCCTTCACTAAAGGTCAACAAGCTCTGGAAAGCATGGGAAGCGAGTCAGACATGGAGGCAGTGGAAGACATCTCATCTAGAGCTAGGCGCTTCTCCTGACGTTGATATCTTGGCCTGGCAAAACGAAGCAGCGCGCAGGAAAATCCCCATCAAAGAGGGCCGTGACATCCTTTGCTAGGGTCACTCGGCCTCAGGGAACTTCTCGGTAAAAGAAGCCTACCACTTTCAAACCAACCATCACAACCAGGTCAAGGACACCATCTGGGATAAAGTCTGGGACAAAGCCCTTTGGCCGAAGGTATCCACATTCCTCTGGCTCATCATCCACAATCGCAGTCTGACCTGGAATAACCTCCGGAAACGGGGCTTTATTGGACCTTCTTTCTGTGCGCTATGCCACTGCCAAGAAGAAACCAAAGAGCACCTCTTCAATGGATGTAGCTACAGCCAACAGATATGGTATCAGGGGGCCCAAATCATGTGCAGGTTCGGCCAGAACAAAAGCAACATCAGGGACACCATAGCTCATTGGGGCGACATTGCCTTCAACAATCCCATCTTGAACCACATCTGGCTACTTCTCCCAGGCTTCATACTTTGGCAGATATGGAAAGCGAGAAATAAGAGCATTTTCCACTCCATGGACTCCCCTCCGGAGCTAACTTGGAACAGAGTGGTCACCCACATCAAGGAAACAGTCCGAAGTAGGAGCTGGCAGGGGAGCGATTGGATTTGCCATAATGAAGAGCTAAGTATCCTCCAAAATTGGCAGCTCAATCTGACTGATCTGATGATAGCACAAGCACCCAAGATTCACATTCCCAGCCCTAGCACATGGACCCCCCCCTCCACTGGATATGTCAAAGTCAACTTTGATGGTGCCTCGAAAGGCAACCCAGGAC
>JZKD02S0951348.1:85539-96127 GCA_000966675.3 Picea glauca
CGACTAAGAATATGCCAGCATCTTCAATTTCTGACCATAAGATTAAGATAGAAAGTTAAAAGATCATTAAATGTGCCCATTGTCAATAGGTATACGCCTTTCGGCGTAATTAGTAGAATCTTTTATTAATAAAGTATTAAAAGTAGTGTATTTAGCTTATTTTGTATGTAAATATTGGATTTGGTTAATGAATGAAAAAAAATAATTTGAATAATTACTCTTATGAGATGTTATTTTTTCATTTATTTTAATGATAATGTTGTAACAATTATTCATAGTTAAATGTATAGTAGTTATATTTTAAAATATATATATTATTTAAAAATTATAATTAATTAGATTTAAATTATGAAATATCAAAACTCCATAATTAACAATAATAAATTTTGATATACAAAATTTTCTTTAAATGTCTTTATTATTTTTTGCTCTACTACTAGCTTTATGAATCTCCTCATAAGAAAATGTAAGTATTATATTTAGTTACTCAAGAGAATAATTAATTTGTTAAGGTTGAAAGAATATTAAATTAATTTTTTTTATGTTAATATTTAAAAATATAAAAAATAACAATAAAACTCAATAAACAAAATCCTCTGTGTGTAGATGTTATAAGAATTAGTCCCCATATTTGATAAAATGATTGTATCTAATATGGGTGTAGATGCATCAATATAATCACAATAAACAAAAGGATTGTATTGTTGCACTAGCATGCATTGTAATGTTTTGGTGATTTTGTTATCACTTGTCACATTTTTTTTTTGAGTGTATTGATTGTCCACGAGTTATATGATGGTTTCCTTGTTTTTTTAGGATATCAATATTTTTTTTCCATGGTAACATCTTGGCTAGTAAAATTTGGATTGTTACTTTATTAATGCAAACCTACTATATAATAATTTTTTCCTTAATTGTGACTAGGATCTAGAAAATACTCTTTTATAATCTCCATTACCTTCCTATACTGACACTTATTTCAAGGAGAATGTAAAAAAAATGATTAATAAAAGTTTACATGTTTACAAAAATAAAGGATGGAGTGGAATTTGTGAAGGTCATGATAGTTTCATTATTAAGGTTAGGAATGCCATCCATGTTGGTAATGCCAACACCATAAGTATAGTTCAACTCATAGATGTTGCAATAAGTTATTTTGTTAGAATTTCCCTTAAAAGTTTCATCAAAGTAAGTATTTATTTATTTTAATTCTGAATTTTCAAACAATAAAAAATTTAAGGTTTGATTTTTTAATATCATCATTTTTCAAAATAAAATATATTTTAAAATATACCTTTACTATTGTATTATATGAATATATCATCAACTTTGTGATATCTCAATGAATGCTTAGTAATTCAAAAGTTAACATAAACATATATTAATATAATACAACATAAATTTGTTATAATAAACAATAAATATAACAATAAAAATATACCAAAACCATATTTTATGCTTGTACTATTTAATGTATTTTGAATATGATGTTTGTAAATGGTTGTTAACTTTTCATATCCAACGTTATAAAATAAAGATAAAAATAATAATTGGCCAATTATAGATACCCATAACAAAATGACACATCTACAATATAAATGTCGAAACAAAACATTTACATATCACTCTTCGTTTCCATTACCCTAATTATCTTCTTGGCTTGGAATTATAACATTTTTTCTCAAAAATATTTTTGATCTTGGATTGTGTCTCAATATGAACCACCAATCCCCATTAGAAAACACTTAGTTGCAATGTTTTGGGAAAACATAACACTCCTTAGTTTCAACCCATTTTTTTTAGAGTTAATACATATTATCCCACAATCACAATCTTCCTTTACATTTATTTGATTGAAGGTATCCCACCACTTGAAACTAAAAGTAAGACATTGAAAAGATCAGAATTCCACTTGCATGATCTCTTGTATCTTTCCAATGTAACCTAACTTCCCCTTTATCAGGTTTTGATCATGGTGGCTTGCATAACTAGATTGGTCGAAATCGAATTCCACTCTACAATATTTTGTGATGTGTCCATCATTGACATCCTCAGTTTGAAAATGATGTCCATATTCCCACATATATGGGAACAAATGCACCTATAAAAATGAGAATGAAGGACAATGTCACATGTTTAATAACTCGAGCATTAATAAAAACATAATAGATGTTATAATTCAAATGTGTAATATTAAAAATTGAACATGGAACTCAGATATGTTATTACATAGTTGCTTCACCCGACCCTTATGTTTAGTGCATCCATCTCTTCTCCATGTGGGTACCTATTTGTGGAGACACAATATTTATTTGTGATTTGGTTAGCCACCCAACTGTTGGGACACATTTTTCACATATTTACTTTTAAATAATCAAGATAAGGTATTCTTCTACCATTCAACTATTTGAATTATTCCTATCAGTATCCCATTTCCTTCTTTTCTCTTCATACAATGCAACCCATGGTTGCATTGCCTCCGCATTACAAATAAAAAAGTTATTGATGGCATCAATTTCTAAATTTATTGATGTATACAAGAAGTCAAAACGAATAGTATGACATCAAATATATATTATCAACTTTATTGTAAAAAAATGATCTATACAAGTTTGAAAAAAGATAAGTGACTTACTCTTTATCATGCTCTTTTCCCCATTCGTTTGGATTAGCTTCTCTTCCCTTTTGTCCTCATCCCATTGGTCATCTCAAGCCACTACCCTTGGTGTTTCATCTATTTGATTGATGCATTCAATATCATAATAGAATGACTAATATATTATGTACCCCTCCACTATAGAGCCCTCTGGTTTTTCCCTTTGTTGAATAAACCAATTCAATTTTTTCATGTACCTCGCTAAGAAGAATATCCAATGAAAAGAGAGAACTCAAGCTAATTAAACCTCATTAGATAGATGAATTAGAATAAGGACTTCAAAGTCCATAAAACTTGTGGGTAGTTCCTTCTCAAACATACAAAAAATCTCATCTATCTATCAACACCATCGTGGAATGATATCCATATAAATCTCATTTTATGTGATCCAATGTACTAATGACTAATGTTTTGATATGGAATGTCATAGGTCTTGGGGAATTCATGGTTCAAACAACCATGTATGAGCAAAGGATAATGACACTACAAATAGACACACACATTGTTAATTTCCATAAAATTGTGAGTGCATAGTATGTTTTTACCTACACTATAGAATACAAATCATGTATTCGATGTACATACCCTTAGAAGGTCCATATGGTCATGTGATTTCAAACCTGAAAAAACTTTACAAAACTCTCAAACAACGTTTTAGAACTTCCAAAGACAAATACGACCCGATGCTTGGCCTAGGAGTTTAGCAAATTCGCTTCTCTTGTGAAAAATATTACATAGGTCAAATTGGTAGATCCTTCAAATCCCATCTTAAAGAGAATATCAATAACATTACCCACAATTGGATTTCCAAATCAGTTATCACTGGACACTCCTTTGAATCCAAACACCTTTATTTTTTTGACCAAACAAAAATCTTAGATTCCATCCCTCATTACTTCTCTCTCCTCATTCGATAATATCTAAAAATCGAAAAAATATCCTAATAATAAATCATGAATATGGATACAAACTTAGTCAATCCTAGAATCGCACCATTCATCACCTTGATAATTATTCTTCTTATAGTTAGGCATCAGTTGCATGATTGTCCTTATCCTTGACCCCATCTTTCTATTTATGGTTTGCTTATTTTCCTAGCAATCTAAATGTACCTCTCCTATGTCTTCCCCCATATCTTTTTTGGTTCCCTTGATCTTAGTTACAACATTTATTATCATTCTTAAATTTCCCATATTACCTTTAATAATTATCAAATATGACCCATATTAATTATCTCTCTTTTTATAGCTACATAGTTTTCTTTAATTTTTGTTTTATATCCAAATTTCCTTTAATATTAATTCTTCATTAACTCCCCTCTACCACCTAATCTCAATGACCAATTTAATTATTCCCTAATCTCGTCAACTAATTGTAATCCTTTGTTATTATTTTAATTCCCTTTTATCTCAACGACCATCTATGTTTTGATTCTTATCCTAGAAATATAAATGTACCTCTCCAATGTCTACTCCCATATATTTTTATTCCCTTTATCCTAGTCACTCCATTTATTATGTTTATTAATTCCCCCCTATTACCGTTAATAATTATCTCATATTACCCATATTAATTATCTCTCTTTTTATAGCTACGACTATTTCTTTAATTTTTATTTTATATCCAGAATTATTTTAATCTTAGTACTACATTAGCTCCCCTCTACCACCTAATCTCAACAATTAATAATCAATATTATATTCTTCCCTAATATCCTCAACTAATTTTATTACTTTTTTATTATTTTAATTTTATTGTATTTCAACAACCATAATTTATTCATTCCTCCTTCCTCTCTTCAACTATCACTCACCAATATTTTCATTTAAATACCCATCTCAAAACTCTTCTCCACCATATGAGATTCATAATTCCCCAATGATGGGTCGAGTGTCCATTCGAAACATTGGATGTTTCAAAAACTCATACACAATTTTTATCCAGAAAATTTGTCTACATTATGACTAACTGTGGAAACCTACATACTTAGATAACTATGTTTTAATTTTTTATTATTATTAAATGCAATTGGAAATTTGTAAATAAATAAATTTAAAGCGTCTTATTATTTGAAATATGCTTAATTAAAAAATACAATTAAAGAAAATGATAGAAGAACAAATTTTAAAATATTTCATTTTACCTTGCCACCACCCTTGTAATGCTACCATGGTGGACAAGAAAACATTCAACATTGATGAGAATTTTAATAATTAATTCTAGATTTTTATCTCAAACATATTCTAGAGTTATGATGTTTTTAGTTTTATTACTATATTAATTGGTATCAGAGTCATTTGCTTTGAGATTCTATGGCCTCTCACAAATTTGGATACTCTACTTCTAGATCCTTTTGTAAAATCTCTCAAATAACAATCAACTAACTATAAGATTCAATGGCTAGACAACATGGGTATGCTCCCTCCTCTACTAGCTTTCATAGCCTCTCACAAGTAGGGATTTGATTCCCTAGATCTGATTTGTTTTAGAGGTAACATTAGGCTCAAATCCCACCTATCCTGTAATTCTCAAGAACATTTGATGGTGGGTAAGAGAACAAAGAATGCTCATGCTTGGCCCACTTCCAACCAAAATTTTCATTAGATTTATTGCATGACTCTACCCAAGTTTGTTGGAATATTTGACAAAGAGTTCATGGATTCTTATATCAGACAATGTTAGCCCATTTCAACACTTAATCAAACATGAGTAAAATGACCAAGATCACCTTAGAAAAATTTCATTTAGAATGGATTGTGGATCATGGTAGAGCAGAGTTAAAAACAAAGGGCAGAATTCCTCTTTCTACATTGAATTAAAGGATGATGCATCCACACCCACTATATCAAGAGAATGATATGAATCCAATGGGGGAATATATGGGGTTACATGTGTTGGACTATGATTTCCATTATACCAAAACCCACAGGGATTAATCTTCGCCACAAACGTCATAGTTAGGATTCATGAGAGGGGTTTAGCCCAATGTCACGAAACTCACAGGAAGCCTTGAACCCAATGTCCAGCCATCTCCCCCCAAGCGTGTGTCAAGCGATTTTTGAACTTGAGACCTATCACTCTCATACCATTTGTTGGAATATGATCATCGTTAGACCAAAACCCGTAGGTATTAGTCTTCACCACAATCACCCGAGTTAGGATCCATGAGAGAGGGTTAATCCATATCGTGAAACTCACGGGAAGCGCTGAAACCAATGTCCAACAAAATGTATATTATATTCTTGAATACCTAATCCTCATATTATTGTAAATTGTAAATAAAATTCTAAACAATAGGAATGTGAAGAGTTGTATGTGATATGAAGAGTCATTTGGAACATGAAGACCAATAGACATTATGTATTTTATTTATGCACCTATCATGTTAATGAAAATAATCAAGTGTGGAGTTAGAATTTCTTCCCATACATGGCCTGTCAGTGATATCAGAGAAATTTAACTCCATGATTACATATTCTTGGTGTTTCCTTTCCTCTCATGTGCATAAATCCCCCTTTTCCTACAAGTCTAATATTTCCATTTGTCCCCCTTCCTTCCTTAGCACTATTTGTGCCCTTTATAAATTGAGACATTACTCTTGTGCTCTCCTAGGCTCAATCCCACTTCTCATCACCCATGTGTTTTCCTCTCTATGTGAAACCCCAATCCTCGCAAATTCACTCATAATTATCATTGTCCTTGACGGTAAAAGACTTGAAATAGGGATTTGAATATTAATTTCCTTCATAGATTGTGGGAAATTTTGAGAATGACAATGGGAAACAACACATCTAGTATCCATAGTTTCCTTGTCAACCTCAATAAAAAATTTCTTAACAATGGGTTCCTCGGGCACAAATTTCATATTCCTTTTGCATTCCTCCTCTTGAAGCTTCAACAAGATTCTTCTCATTGGTCCCCTTTGAATACACTTCATCAAATGCGTTGAAAATATGTAAATTTTTCTTACGATATTCTTGGAAGGAATAATGATGAGTTCCTTAAAAAATTTCTTGTTGGTATGAAGTTGATTGTTATACGAGAGTGGTACCTCTATTATTTGATGAGAGTATTTCTTCCCTTACACACCCCATTGCTTATGAATCCTACAATGTAGTGTTTTATCTCCTCACTACTTGTTGTGTAGTTGCATTTGTTGGCCTACTCATAATCAACTTATGAGTTCAACTCTCACACTCTCTCTAGTAGCATGAGTTCTCTGTGTGGGATAATTGAATAATTATTCATATATCCCAAATCATGTTGTTTATAATTTGAATCATATCCAAATAATGTTTGGAAGGAAAAATATTTATAAGAGCATGTAGAGGCATGCAAAGCGATTTCCATAGTTTCCTTGTCCTTACACCTCCTTTGTTGACCACATTGGTAAGGGGGCTAGTTTCTCGACTTAGTGGCTCAACTTTGTCAAATTAGAGGATCAATATTAAATAAGGAATGTGTCATAGTATAAATATATTGCATGAAATTCCAAATATTTCTTAATTGAATAAAATTTTGGTTGCTTCCATTAGGGGCTAAAGGTTATGTAATATAAATTAGTAAGTTAACTTTTCCTCTTTGTATGAAATTGTTGCATCTCTTTCAAATTACATTTATATTGCAAGAATACTTTCCATTTTCTTTTTTTCTTGAAAAAAAAATTGTATTGAGAGGAGCAGGTGGTGTTTGAAGATGCATTCCCTCATCTCCATCATTGGTGTGGTGTTGATTGGAAAAGAAAATCACCAAGAATGGCATAGAAATATTAAACACACTATGATAATCAACAACTTATGAAATGGTATTTGTGAAGAAGAAGCTACCAGTGAAGAAGAATCCAAATCAGAAGCACAACCAAAGAGTAGAAGATTGACCATTCCTACATCAAAAAAGGAGCATGACATATGAAAAGACAAACACCAAAAAACATATGATGTGATTGACATGATGATAAGTGAAGAGGTGAGCCATCATATTTTTTCCATTATGAATACTAGAGTTATTTGAATAAATTGAAGGACTTATATGGCACTCACTTAGAAATGGAACTCATACAATTGTTGGTGAAGCTCTTCAACCTGGAGTTGAAGAATGATGATCCTAGGGATTTGGCTTCTGAGATCAAATTCTTAATGCATGACATTGATTCCAATGGAGTGATCATATACCTCCCTCTTGTATCCTTCATTAAGTCCCTCTACCGTACATGTTCTCACTACCTTGAATCTATGCGAGCTAGTGGTCAAATGAAATCCATCACATTTGACACTTTGGTGGAGAAAGTTGCAGAACATGAGAAAGACTTTGGGAAGAAGTCATCTCAGGCCACTAGTAATATTGTTTTCCTTGCTAAAAAAGGAAATAACCAACCACTTAATGTTTTAAAGGAAAAGGAAACAAAAGATGATGGGGAAGAAAGAATTTTAGAGGTAGGGGGTAGAAAAAACCAAGCTTAGAGATTTGATCTTCACTATAACCATTGTGGAAGGAATGGGTCAGATGAAGAAAAGGATTGTAGAATCCCATGGGAGAATATCAAAGACAGATAGAATAAAAAAGAAGAAAAAGGGAAAAATAAGAGCCAACAAAAGGTATAGCACCTAAATCTTCTCATTATATTATTACCTATTTTAATATAGGAGTAAATTCAATGATTTGTTTAATACTTCATTTTCTTCTTGGAGAGATGAATGGATTTTTGACATAGGTGCAACCTGCCACATGACCTAATGGAGATACTTATTCAAATATTTCAATGACAATGTATACGACACATTTTATTTTGTAGATAAATCAAGTCTCAAACCTTCGAGAATTGGCACCATCATGCTTAAATTGTCTGGACTCTTATATTTTATTTTGTATGATGTGATTTATCTTCCTCAGATGCAAAGGAAATTGTTGTTTCTTGTGAACATCCCATGACAAGGCCACTATATTCATATATTTGGTAGAAAAGTTTAAATAAGGAAGGCTTCTGACAACATGACCAGAGTGGAAGATGGAAGACTACTAAAGTTGAAAGGGACATATACTCATGAACAAAATGTTGCATATCTGTCTCATCATGATGAAGGTAAAATTGCATCTAGTCTCTTCTGGCATGAAAGATTTGGTCACATTAATTATGACAACCTTGATTTCCTAAAAAACAATGGTGTTTACGGTTTGCCTACTATTCATAGGAATTTGAAGCAATGTGATTCTTGTATCCTTATAAAGCATAACAAAAAATATTTTCATGATTCCAATTTCAGAGCATGTAGAAAATTGAATCGATGCATTCTGATTTGAATGCCCCCCTACCTATTCCATTTGAAAATGGAAATAAGTATATCATGTCTTTTATTTATTATTACACCAAGATATATAGGGTGTACTTGTTGAAAGAAAAATTCCAATCTTTTGAAACTTTAAAAAAATTTCATGTATGGATCCAAAATGAAGCTCAACATTGTATTGACTCTCTTTACATTGATAATGGAAGAGATTGTTGATTAATTGGGTTGGTTATCATTGATTTCAACCCTTGAAGCAAGTCCGGTAGAATATTATGGTAGCTCCAACAATATGGTTATGGGACTTAATATTGTTTGATGTATAATAGTATGAAGATTAGTATATTTGCAAGTAAGACCATTCTAGATGGATATTACATGTCATTCCATTTTCGGTGATATGTAGAACATCACATAACCCCTCACGATTATAGAGTTATGGCCTTGTGAAGTTGCAGAACCCTCTTGACTTATCTAGAAGCTCCTAGAAGGTCAAAGAAGTCAAATTATTCTAGAAACTCCTAAAAAAAGTTGACTGGTCATAATGGGTGAAACTATGAGTTAATCATGGGTTAAGTTATTGCAATAAGAAAATAATTAAAAATAAATTAGTTACAACTAGAAGTGGAGAGCTTGCTATTTATGGATAAAATGGTTATAATTGGACAAGTGGTTAGAAGTGGATTAGCCTTAAAAAGAAGGAAGTTGGGTTAAGTTGGTTAGAAGGTAACCCTTTGAAGAAGCTACATGGAAGTATATATAAGAGAGAAAGGCTCTCCTATTAGCACCTATTGAGCACATTGAATATCTATTATTGTGTAAGGTTTATTGCAGGTACTCATTGATACATATGAAGTTACGCAAGTCTGAGGTAGTATGAAGGGTTGACGATGAAAGTTTTGTAATTTCATAAATACTAAAAAAACCCTAGTTTTTTAGGTGTACGTGGGATGCAATGGAGAATGGAGAATACATACATGGACTGGCAGTATAATAGTGCACATACATGTGGGAAAATCCATGAAAGTTTGACTTGTTGAGGGTGCCAGGTCCTCAGAGTACGAAAGAAATCTCCCAGGAAGGTCTACAATGATAAGGTACAACATATCTATCTACAAATCCAAAAGGTATGCCATATTCTTATGTGTAGTTGGATATAGTTGTCTCCATGAGATATGGTTATGGAAGTTTGAGGTTTTTCCCTAGAGAGGATTTTGATTGTATGGCACTTATGCTATGAGATAGATATACAAAAATACATCAGTGGTATGTTGGTATTATTCATTGGTTCATCTTGATGGTTCAAGTGTTGAGACATAATTTTTATTTCTTGTTACATGGTTGAGGGTTTTGGTTGTGAAGTGGTTGTGAATTTTTTTTTATGGTGTAAGGTTGGATATCAGTAAGGGTTTGATGTATAGTCCATGTGAGTATTATTTCACTTGTTCATGATTGTACACACATGTATGGCACATGACTAGAGAGACATAGATGGACTTGGTTAGGATATGTATAAGATGATGTATGCATAGGGCACATCTACAGATAAGACATAGTGACAGGTTGTAGGTTGATGTGACATAGGCAACACAGTGTTTGAATTTTCAAAAAAGATGAAAACCTTAGCTTACTAAATATGGACGTAGGTTGC